>PVLD010004134.1:43848-130329 GCA_004027595.1 Dinomys branickii | reverse complement strand
TCTCTCTCTACCGAGTGACTCCACACAATTGAACTCCCAATGTACTTTTCATGATGTAAAGTGAAATGTTGAGAGGCCATCCTACATGTCATCAGAGATTCAAAGTACCTTTACTTATTTAACTCTGTAGTGTGTGAGTCACTTAAAGGTACCCTGCAGTGGAGACCCAGAAAGTAAAGTCTGAAAGCAGTGCCAGGCCTGGGGATAAATGAAGTTGAGATGTAGGACTTGAAATTTATTTTTCAGGAAGATCACTTTAGCCATCTTTGAAGAAATACAAGCCGGATGTGGTGGTGCACGCCTGTAATCCCGGCACTCAGGAGGCTGAGGCAGGAGGATTGCTTCAAGTTCGAGAACAGCCGGGACTACAAAGTGAGCTCAAGGCCAGCCTGAACTGCATAGGGAGACCCTGTCTCAAAAAGACCAAAAAAAAAAAACCAAAAAAAACCAAAAAGAAAACCCCAAACCAAACCAAAACAAAAAACCCCCCAAAGTTACAAATGAAACAGAATCAATCCAGTAAGTGTCCTTAGGAATATTTCGGTAATCTTGAAATACATGGTGATTAAAAATAAAAAGAGGTTGTGTTTGTGTGTTCTACAGGCGAGAGAATCAGAAAGATTGGGTGGCCTGGGGTTTGGCTGACATAGACTATGGGGGTGGGGACCTTCTAAGATGATTTTGATTGTGGTTGGCAGGGTAGAAGATAGAAGCAGAACTTAAATTTAGGGGGAACTGAACTTCATTCTCTTCAGTTTCCAGAGTCTTTCTGCTCATTCAAGTAGTGACTGGATGCTCTGCGAGGCTAGACACTGTCCTGTCAGCTTCACTGTCCGTCATGGTACTCTCGTTGTGTGTTACCATACAGTAACTGAAGTGGTATTGGGTCATTTATTAGTGACCAGAGCTGTTTCAGATACTTAACCTTCACAGTGACCTTTTTGAGTAGTTACTGTTAACATTATCAGGAAATAATTCTTGCAAGGCTGTACAGGTGCTAAGTAGTGAGGCTGGGATTTCAGACACCAGAGAGTCTTTGATGTTTGTGGTGTGATGAGTCAGCACTGCTCTAGTAGACTTCAGAAAAAATATCCTGGTAGTGGACAGTATGGTGTGGGGTGTGGTAGGAGTTAGTTGGCTCATTAAGGAGGAAGCATAAGCATTTTGGAGTGAGAGTTGTTGACTACAGTTTATGCCTTGTCTTTTGACTTTCGATGTCCTTTGTCCTCTGTGTGTCTCTCTCTCTGCCTCTCTCTCTCTGTGTCTCTCTCTCTCTCTCTCTGTGTCTCTCTGTGTCTCTCTCTCTCTCTCTGTCTGTCTCACTCACTCATAGAATTACCTGAATTACCTTTTATTAGCTACCAGTACTTCTGTGGACCACAAGTGTCAGTTTTCTAAATATACCATGGATGGCGTGAGCCTGTTCGTTCTGACTTTTCTTTGTGGTTAACTTGCCTGGCCTAGGTTCTCTTAGGACTGTTTAAAGTGTCCAGAGGAATCTGGCACCCTGGAGTGAAAGCTGAGTTTTGTATTGCGTGTTTGTGTCCCTGTTGGTTACCTAGTCAGAGGAGAGTATCGTTAGGACAGATCTTTGACTCAGGCTGGGGGACCCCGGGGTCTCGTTTGCCATGTGCGTGAAAAGTACAGAGCAGCATCTCAGCAGTGACAGGCGGTGACTGGCAAGGTTCCTCTTGAGAATTCCAGCTCTTAACTCATCTTACAGTGCTCAGTTGGTAAAAGTCTCCAATACAGAAGAAGTTTTCAATGTTAATACATTTGTTTTATTTTTATTTATTTATTTTTTTGGTTGTTTTGAGACAGGGCATTGGTGTGCAGTTCAGGCTGGCCTTGAGCTCACTTTGTAGCCCAGACTGATCTTGAACCTGCAACGATCCTCCGGCCTCAGCCTCCCGAGTGCTGGGATTATAGGCATGTGCCACCACGCCTGGCTTATAAAAGGCTTTTCTAAAGGTTTTGTCACTGTAGATTTATATTGTACTTATTTTAAATCACTGTACTTAATATTATATAATATATAATTATTATATAGTGACATCTTTTTTGTAGTTGTAAATGGTTTTGCTATTACTGTATACCCTCAAGTCCATGTTTAAAGAACTATCAGATGTGTCAAATGATAGAAGCATTAGGATATGAATACTTTTTTGTTAAACCTTGCTTACCCTCTCATAGGAGGAGAGACTTCAGCATGCAAACCTTCATCTGTTCGGCTTGCACCGTCGTTTTCATTCCATGCTGCTGGCCTTCAGATGGCTGGACAGATGCCCCATTCACATCAGTACAGTGACCGTCGCCAGCCAAACATAAGTGACCAGCAGGTTTCTGCCTTACCGTACTCTGACCAGATTCAGCAGCCTCTAACCAACCAGGTGAGGTCATGAAGTCTTATAAGTGGTGTTGAAATGCTAGTTTATTTTTTAAAAATATTAGAATACTAAATAGGCAAACTACTTGAAAAGTTTTAGTTTTATACATTACATGAGATTTTGGATTAATACATGGTGTTAAATTTTATTTAAAATTTTGATTTTTTTCCCTTTTACTTTATGTTTCACGTAAGACATTCAGAAACAACTTTATAGCATATAGTCTCATTGTAGGATAGGGAAGGAAAAATACTATTTTAAAAGAATATTAAAGGACCCCAGAAAAAACTATTTTTATGAAAAGATAAAAAATGTTATAGGAATATAAGATTCTCTTACAGCAAGCTTACATAACTGATTTTATCTGGCTATAAACTACCTTAATACACATTTGTGAAAATAAAATTTAAAGTTCAAAGAAAAAATTACGCATATGAACTATGCTGTTCACTCATATATTCATAATAAAAGCCAGCAATTTCCCACAGAGTAGCTGCAGTAAGGCTAATAAGTGCTGGAATCTCGAGATGTGCCTCACATATGCGCGTGTCTGTGTATGTTTAGATACCTTCAATTATCTGCACTCACTACATTGATTATTGCTTTGGGAGAATTTTCTTTACTGGCTGTAGTTGTGAGGTAAAGTTTCACCACTGTATTTGATATGTAATGACTACTGAAAATGAATTTTAGACTGCATTGTTTTGTTAGGTGTTTTAATAAAGTGATACAAAAAGTTAAGAAAGTTAAAAGTGTTTTTTATACTAGATGATTTGAATTGTCTTCACTCTAATTCATTACTGTTTTAATGAATAATGGGCTACATTTAAATATCATTATTAGGTATCTAATATGTATTATAATAAAGTTCTGTCAGTAGCTAAGCTGTCATTTCATTTATAGGATACATACACCGTGGGTAGTATTTACAGTTGTAGTTAATAAGATGAATTATGGCAAGACTTAAGAATTTATTTTGTACAGTAAAATGATTTAAAAATTTAGGTCTGTGTTTGAGAATTGGAGCAGTTCATTCGCATGTTCAAGTTTGGAAAGTATCTGTGTGCCAGAAGAAAACTCTTAAAATCCAGTAATCATAATGACGTGGTGATTCATTTGCATTGTGCTTTGAGGAAACAAAGTCTGTTAGGGTTAATCCCAGGCTGTTCAGAAGCAATCCCTCAGGCCAGTGCCGTTTTGTGGTCTGTTTCCGCCTGCAGAAGCTGTGCTCCCATGTGTGACTCTCCGATGTAGGAGCAGTGGTCCAGGGGACTGGCTTGGCTTCTCTCTTAGATTCGGTGCTCTTGCACAGCTAACATCTGCCATCTGCAGAGAGCTGGGAAAAACCTTTACAAGTCATTTTTATGATTATATGATTGTAGTAAGTAATTTAGTTAGCAGAGTATCTATTTTTATATTCAATTTATATATTGTCTTTGAGTCATTTAAAATTAGAGATACTTAGTATTTTTACTTTAAGTTGTACAGTGTTTTTAAAGATTACATGATATTAGAAGAGACTGCCTTTTAGTTGAGAATGAAAGTTTAAGGCCAACCTATGCAGCTTAATGGGACCCAATTTCAAAAAAAAAAAAAAAAAAAAAGGACAGAGGTTCAATCCCCAATCACTCCTCCTGAAAGAAATGTAAGAAATATAGAAAAGTACGACATAATTGAAATGTGGATTTTCTTTGGGCTGTTGTAGTTTTCATAGTACTTCTCCTAGTTCTGCCAGTGTCCTGGATATGTATGATATATGCTGTTCAGTTTATTAATAGGTCTTCAAGTAACAGAAGGAAGGAATGCAGTGTGTCCAACTCTTTATATGTAAAAATGAAGTAAATATAAATAAAATGAGGTATTGTTAAACTAGAACACAATTTTTGGGTAAAGTCCTATATCTTACACTATAAAATCTGTTCAGAAAAAAAGTTAATGGTAGTTTTAGCTCCTAGCACCTGACCTAAGCTGGAGGCGTATTCTGCCCCTTTGCTTTGCATATTTTATGTTAAGAAAAAGGCCAAGAGATGGGAACTGTGGAGGAGTGATGTTCCTACCTCCCAGAGTCACACAGCTGAGGCAGAAGGATGGCATCTTACCCACTTTGCTTTTTGCAGGTGATTCCCCAGCAAATGGGGTTAATACCAGCAGCCTTGGGAGTTCTGGTCCTCTGGATGCCTTGGCCTAGCTTAGATGGGAGGAGGGGAGCTGGCTTCATTCCTGTGGGGTGGAGTACACAAAGCAGGAAGTAGAGAAGTCCTGAAATACTTAGTCCTCTATGCGGACCTCGAGGCTTAGCCTAGAAATGTACCTAGGTATCTTAAAGCTGTTTTATAATTCTAAATTTGTACTTCAAGGCAACACAGTATCACAAAATGAAAAATTTGGTTAACATGAAATCATAGTGAAAATGAAAGAGTTACTGTTTTGTAGAAATTAATGTGTTCTTTCTGTATTTTTGGAGCACAAGAAGCACTGAAATACATTCTCATCTGAAGCCACTGTTTTTGTGGACAGAATGCATGTGTTTTATATATGCAAGTGCCCCTGCAACAGTAATTTCTACTGCCTGAAGTAGACAAAGTAAGGTAGTAAGAGTTAGCTACTGCACTTGGCCTTCTGAGTGGAGTTTGACTAGTTAAGGTAAATGTTCACGATGTTCTATGCAATGCCAAGCATGCAGCACACACTCCCCAGCTCAGGTTTTAGGAGTGCTGGGATTTGGTCTTGTAGCTCAGAGTGTGATCACAGATATATCTTCTTCAGATTGACCTGAATTTTAGAGGGACTTACCGGGGACTCTGGGTTAGTCAATTTCCTGGACCTAAAATACCCATAAGCGCAAGTGAGGAACTCAAGGATGGGCTGGTGGTAATGACTACAGGTACTTCGATGCTGAGCATTGTCTTGAGGATCTGTTGATTATGAGAAGCCCCAGGTGGGGGAATCCTGTGCTGAGAGGCATGACATGCAGTGGAAGGATGATGCTCGATACGCGAGCCAGGAGCATGAGCACACTAGTTGCAGATGTATGGATATGTATAGAGAGGGCCTTATGCCCCTCCTCTGTCCGCTCATTCTTTCATTGGGAATGTTTAGCACGAAGTGCACAGTTGAGCCCCTCATTAGCCCAGATGAGGGAGAAGAGGGCCTTCCATAGTTTAGGATCTGTTAAGGGGAAAAGGCAGATTTTGTAAGGTTGGGGTGTCACTTTGGGTGACAAATTTTCCTTCAGCGGTCAAGAAGTGAGTGAAAATTTTAGCTTTGCTTCTGGACAGATTTGTGTCTGAGAGGTCAAGGGGCCTGGTCGTGTTAGGAGCTGCATCTTTTTAGCACCACGGGTTGGAGGCAGTGAGATTTTATTGCCAGCTTGCTTATTTGTGGCAACTAGGTTGCCTCTTACGCCAGGTTTGTCTTTGTTGGCCTCTTGTAAGGCAGTTCAGGTTTTGTTTTGTTGCTTGTTTTTTGGTATTGGGAATTGAACTCAGGACCTGGTGCTTGCCAGGCAGGGGCCATATAGCTGAGCTGTATGTCCAGCCCCAGCTCAATTTTTTGGAGTAAATCAGAAAAACTTTGGGCTCTGTGGTAGAGAAGACCTCCTAGGCAGACATCCTGTGTGTCTCCTGGGTTAGGTGTGTCAGATTTAACGCTTTGGGCAGGTAGGCATATTAGTTCTAGTGCTTGTCTTCATTGGAATCCAGATGAAAGAATAATCTTGTAATGGAGGATTCTTTCTTTGCAAAGTAGATAGATACAGGTTATAAAAGATGGGATCCACATCAACTGCGGTATAGTTAAAGTGCTAGTCTTTTCTATCTATTTAAGGTGATGCCTGATATTGTCATGTTACAGAGGCGGATGCCCCAAACCTTCCGTGATCCAGCAACTGCTCCCCTGAGAAAACTTTCTGTTGATTTGATCAAAACATATAAACATATTAATGAGGTAAGGTTATTGATTTGTTATAATAGCATCTGTCTTGCAGTCAACTGGGAAAAGTTATTTTGTGTCTATTTAAATATCCTAAGCTGGTTTTATTTCTTAAAATTGTCATATATTTGATTTTTATGAAGACTGGTACGTTAATGATTTACAGATAGTATAATTACAATTGCGTGAAAAAGACAATACTAATAATATTGCCAACAGTGAAGTTACAGGAAACTTTTTGAAGCTATATTTAATATGGTTAGTTTTTATTTTTTGATAATAACTTCCCTAGAACAGAGGAGGAAAATGACTCAGTAATAAACTGTGTATGTTACACTTTTGCTGAAATGTTTATGTATGTTACTACCTTTTCCCTGAGTGTCAGGAAGCTCTGCGATACAGTAATTCCCAGTTATAAGCATTTGGTCTGGGTTATTGATCTCTGTATTTTTATTATCTTCTGAGGTTTTCATGTGTGTTCTTTTGTCTCTATCCTTCTATGATACTAAAAGCCTTTTGCTATTTTTTATTTTTTTGGTAAAAATAGTGGATAGGATTTTTTTAAAAGCAGTGCTTTGAATTACTTGGCGTATAGCGTATTTTTGTTGTTTTGTTTTGCCACAAAGAATAATTTTCTAGTACTTTGGACTTTCTTTTAGCTTGATTGCTATTTGCTTTTAGCCGCAACTCTAGCTTTGTAATTAATTATTAAGTGAGCTTTGTAGAGGAGGCTTGCTTTTTCCCTTCCAGTGGGAGCCCTACATCCTGTCACATTAAAAGGCTTTTGCTTTGAGCTGTGGAGCCATTTAACTAAAGAAAGTGTTATGTACACAAGTTTTAGGTGCAAATTTTATACCAGTTTGATGCTGCTTAATGCCAGTACTATTATATTACTGTGAAAAGGTAGAATTAACTCAATAAGGAGCATTTCTGAGCTAAATTTTGTATATTTATGTACTATAAATGCTAGCTGACATTGTTTCTAATGGTATATTAATGTCAGTTTGCTAATATCTGAGGAATTGTTTTAATAAATAGTAGCTTTATTCAAGTTTGTTTTAAAGTACCTTGCTATCTTGTATAGTGGACTTTTTCAGGGATTGTATGGAATGTAATTTGTAATTTCCTCAAAGCTAGTTAGCAGTTACTTGGACTTTGCCTAGTTCATTCTTTTTCAACTACTCTTCTAAAGAAAACCAGGTATAAGAAAAGTAACTTTGTTCTGTGATTAATCACAAGGCTGAGAGCCTTTAGTGAGCATAGGGTCAGCATTTTTTCCCCATTAAATCATTAGTTAGTGTTATTATGGCTTAAACTGGACAATTTCAATAAAACGGTTAATCTGCATTTGAAGTTTTATTTTAAAATCTTAAAGTTGGCATGGACTAAAAAGAGGGCCTGAAGGAACTTAAAGGGGATAAAAGTTAATTTTATTTGGTGTTGATCGCATTAGTGTAAATATTTCTCAGAATCTCATATTGTATATGTAAGATCTGTCCCATGTAGCCAGGTGAGGTGGTGCATGCCTGTGATCCTAACACTTGGGAAGCTGAGGCAGGATCATCTCCACAAGTTTGAGGCCAACCTGGGCTACAGAGGGAGTATAAGGCCAGCCTGAACTACCAACTGAAACCCCGTCTTCAAAAGCAAACAGACAAACAAACAAACATCTTTGCCACCTCACTGTGTATAACTTAAACCTGAATTTAATACATAACACAGCCTCTTCTTACGCTTTGTGAGTGGGATACCTTGGGCCACTTCCAAAATCTCCTGTTCATAAAATGCATTGCAATACCGCTAGACAGTGAATTTCAGTGTAGCCTTTCCCCATCAGTCACATGCCAGCTGCAGGAGATCTTTTATTTTCTGTAGTTATTGAGGGTAAAATTCATCAATTTTCTATTGGCTCATTTGTTTCATTTATTCTTTTGATATGTGACCCTTGCCACAGTGACTTAAATTATACAGTCAGCACCGTATATTCTCATTTCAGGTTTACTATGCAAAAAAGAAGCGAAGACACCAGCAGGGCCAGGGAGACGACTCTAGTCATAAGAAGGAGCGGAAGGTTTACAATGACGGTTATGACGACGACAACTACGATTATATTGTGAAGAACGGGGAAAAGTGGATGGATCGCTATGAAATTGACTCCTTGATAGGCAAAGGTTCCTTTGGACAGGTAACTGAATGGAAAATGCTGTATTTCATGATTAGGACTTCTTTGTGAATCATATAACTAGATGGTTGTCATTCTATAAAGACAGTAAAACTACATCAGCTATGAAATCTTCCTTGTACTTTTTAAAAATTTTCTTTGGCTAAGACTGATTTTTTATTAATGATTAGGTGATTCGTCTTAGTCATTGATAGCGTTACCTTCTTCATGTGGGCTTTGTGGTATCTACAGAAGATTGTTGGTTATGTGTGTAAGATATTTCCCTTGCTATCTGATTGGACTTCTTCAAGGAGGAAGGAATACCCGTTCCAGGTGGTGCCACAGTCACCCTCAGTTGTGTGGAGGCGTGGGCCTGCGCCCTGCGTTTTCTCCCACCGCACATTGCGCCTGGCCTCTTGAGTGGCAGACAGGTTTCAGGGTGTGCTCTTCCCTCTGCGAATCAGCAGTGCCTCTGAGGGGAGGTGCTTCATTCTTGCCTTCTTCTCTCACCCAGTTCTCCTCTCCTCACTTAAGCCCCTGCCCTGTTAGAGCGCAGAACCCAGACACAGTCTCCTGGGTCACTCGGGCCTAGAAGAGACCCAGGCACTCTTCCTCCCACTCCTCACCCCTTGTAGAAGGTGCCTGGCTGTGCTTCCCGGGCTGTCTGCCCCTTGTAGACCTTCCTGTCTTACTGATTCAAAGAGCTCTTCTCCGTTTCAGGTGTGATTTACTGTTAACCCAGCCTCCTCTGCCTTGTACTTACGCAGTGGGGTAGATGTTAATGACAATCCAAACACTCCCTTTGACTTTCCTGTGAGAGGATAGAATAGGGGTCAGAATGACTCAGTTGCCTTTTTATATCTGTTGGGCTTTTCTTTTTTAATTATGGAATCTGTGTGCATTTTTTCTCTCTTCTGCCCTGAGAGAATGCAAAACATATGCCCCTTTTCAGCCTATGAGGAGGAAAATCATGTGTCAGATATAATCATGCTTGGGACAGAACTGTATCATTGACCAGTGGTGGCGAACCTATGGCGTGTGTGCCACAGTGGGATGTTTGTATCATTGTGGTGAGCTCTGAAAGGCCCACAGCAACTGCCATAAGCCATAGCCGGCAAACTTGTAAATGTAGAAAGACCATGTGAATAGATAGGAAGTGTGTTGGAAGAGCTTGGAACTGGCTGTATCAGGTTCCTGTGATCCAGGTGTGATATGTTTGCCTCACTCCGTGTTTCGAATGAAGTTTTCCTTGATTTATAATTTGTGTGTGTGTGAATAAGGGCTTTCTCAGTATTTGAGGCATCAGAAGTAGCTTTTGCTTGTTGAAAAGAACATTTCTCAGGCCAAGTTCTTCTTACCAGAGCTGTGAACATACTGTAAGTTAATAGCAAGCTTGCTGCCTCCACCCCGAAAAGTATAGTAGCATTTGGACATTGCCTCTCAGTAGGACTTTTTCCGAACTTTGCGGTACCTACCTCGAAAATTGTGTCCATACAGCATTGATAAACTTTTAGTTTAATTATTTTATGTACTTTTTGGTCTTTTGAGGCAAGATCTTGCTATGTAGTTCAGGCTGGCCTTGAATTCACTGTGTAGTTCAGGCTGGTCTTGAACTCACAGCAGTCTTCCTGACTTAGCATCCCAAGCGCTAGGATTGGCGATTACAGGCGTGTGCCACCATGCCCAGCTCCTGTAGTTTTATATGTCTATGAATCTAACATAAAAATAGAAGTTTATATGTTTTCTGAGATGCGCTGGAACCTTTTAAATAGCTCATGTATTTGGAGTGAGATTTAAACCAGGTTTTTTTTCATTAAAAGAATAGTTGGATGAATTGTTTTGTCTTTTTGAGGTGGGTTTTGTTACGCAGTTCAAGCTGGCCTTGAACTCACTTTGTAGTCCAGGCTGGTCTCAAACTCACAGGAATCCTCCTGCCTCAGCCTCCTAAGTGCTGAGATTGCAGGCATGTGCCACCACGCCCAGCTGGATGAACTGTTTTTGTAGTAGGAGAAAAGTAGTTTTTGGTGAGAAGGGTTTTTTTTAAAAAGAAAAATCAAAGCACTTATAAGCAGCCAAAATTTTAGTTGTTTTTTGGGGGGCCCCTGGAATTAAACTTGGACCTTGTGCTTGCCAGGCAGGCGCTTATGCCATGCCAGTGGACTATATTGTTCGCCCAGTAATTTTATTTCTGAAGGAAGGAAATAGTTAATCTAATTTTGTAAATATTTAGAAATACTGTAATATGAATACCAAAAGAAATTCAGTTAAAAAGATGGACTCAGAGTTACTCTGTAATAAAATGGATGATACATTGAGTGGAATCAAGGTCTTTTCTACTTAGGAAGGTCAGAAAAATGTTTTTAAGCATTAGGTAGATGTACAGTTGGAGAGAAATGTAAACTGTTATGAAATTGTTGTCATTAAGAAATAGTTAATAACCTCTCTTCTCTTTCAGGTTGTGAAAGCATATGATCGGGTGGAACAAGAATGGGTTGCCATTAAAATAATAAAGAACAAGAAAGCTTTTCTGAATCAAGCCCAGATAGAAGTGCGACTTCTTGAGCTCATGAACAAACATGACACTGAAATGAAATATTACATAGGTAAATAGACAACCTGGTGTGTCCACTTTACACCAGGAATTTGGGAATTTGAATTAGGGGTTATTTTTGTTTCAAGATATGTTGCTTTTATATTAAAGTGATTTGATTAAACTGTTATTTCTCTTGGTGAGCATAGGTTTATATGTTACCTGATCTTAAATCTTTGTGAACAGTACATCCAGGTACTGTACAATGTAGAAACAAGAATAGTGTCTCTTTTAAAAAACGGAATACACTTGTGTCCTTTGTGTGCTGTGGCGTTGCTTGTTGATCCCCCAGAGTCACCCTTATGCTGACGTTAACCATTTCACGCGTAGTTCAGAAAGTACATGTCAGCTAGTATGTTACTGGGTCGTAGGCCATTTCCGGAGGGCCAGAGCCGACATCACAGCTCTTTCCTGGGCTGGTGCTCAGTTGGGGAGCATTAGGAACGGTCGGACGTACTATAGCAAAAGTGAGAATAGCCACTGTTTATTCACTTCCTCTCTGTCATCTGTAATAATTGTAGCAGTGCTGCAAGGAAGGTAGTGGGACCCTTACATTATAAATGGTGTGCCTAAGAAGTTATGTCTCCAAAAAAAAAAAAAAAAAAAAGAAGTTATGTCTCCAGGTTCGCTGAACTTGAGCTCATCTCTGAACCTGTATTTGGTCCATAGTCTGCTGTACTTTAGAGTCTGTATTTGTTTCATTGTCATACAGTCTTCCTTATGAAAACTAAATCAGAGGACAGAAGAATTATGAAAATATTGTAGCCTATGGCCACTTGATACGTGGATAAGGCACCTTCTGATTAAGCCTTTACTACTGTTTTTTAGTCTGACTCAACGATGTCAGGGATTGTTAAGATAGCATTATCTTATGCACCACCAAGAAAACAATTGGCACTAAGTATACATATTCGATAACCATCAACTTTAGATTATTGTCTTGGTTACTTTTTTCTCATTACTGAGACAAAGTATTCAATCCTCAAAATGAAGGAAGGAAGGGTTTATTTAGCTTACAGTGTGTGGAGATTTCAGTCCATACTTGGCTGGCTCAGAGGCAGAATGGCACATGGCAGAGGGCAAACGTTCATGGCGGCAGAACACAGCAAAAACAACCAGCAAAAGGGAGGAATGGCGGCAAGCAGCCTTTTTCCTTCCCTTATATTGTAAACAGGCTACCCCCACCCAGGGGGTGTATAGCACTCATACAATCTCCATGCCCTCCTCTGCACAGGCTCAGTATGTGTACAAAGCAAGCACCCTAACTCCCATCTGAGTGACATAGTTAACCTTCTAAACTTCTCAAATTAACACAATAAACAACATCCCGGAAGATGAGTCACTTAGCCAAACCTCTAGACTCCCCAAGTTGACAACAGTGTATCAACCATAACAGATAATCAACTTTAAGATACCTTAGGATCAGTAAATTTTAAAATTTTGTGGGTGCAGGTATGTAGTAACTCAAGTTCAGAAATGTTGGCTTTACTTGATAAACATAAAATTTTATTTAACTCCTTTTAAATATAGGGAAATGGAAAATGCAGTGTCTTCAATAAAGCTTTAATTAGAATTGGTACCATTTTAAAACAGGCATGGAAAAGGACTGTGGTTCTGCAGTTCCCTGAAAATGGTAGAAATAAGTAATGAATGGTTAATGGTGTAAGGTTCAGATAATTCAGACTATGTTCATTTATTATTCTCCTTTGTTCCAAGAAAAATGAACTTGTGCTACTAATTTTTCTTCCTTGGAGCTGAGTGTGGAGGCTCATGCCTGTAATTCTAGCACTTGGGAGTTCGAGGTAGGAGAGGATCGCTGTGAGTGCAAGGATAGCCTGAGCTACGTTGTGAGTTCAAGGACAGCCTAGACTGCAGAGAGAGCCAGTCTCCAAAATCAGAAAACAACAAAACTTTTTTATTCCTTAATTTCTTTGTAGATACCCGCTGTGATCCATATGACAGTGAAATAGCTCACTGTGAGATGTAACTTAGGGTAGGTGGGTCCAGCTCCATTCAAGGGGCCATCTGAGGGGTTGGTTGATAAAGTGGTCTCTGGATGTGCCTTTACTCCTCTGCCTCACACTTGGGGGTTGTCTTTTGAGTGCTTAAGTAGTAGAGAAACTGTCCACAGCATGGGTGTAGCATTTTTTTCGTGACAGAGCTATACTTTGTGTTTTGTGCCCGGGCAGCTTGAGCCACTGGTGGTACATGAACAGGTGTTCCGTGCCGGGCTGTCACACTTCCAGCACAGGGTACAGGGCACCCACTGACATGTACCACTGGTCATTCAGGCTGGTGGTGCCGTGCTAATTCTGCTGTAATGGAGGGAGACGTGGCCAGCATGTAGCAAGGTACTAACTGCTAGCTGCCCAGCTCAACTCAGTGAGGGCCTCTCCGTCCTGTCCCCCTTTGAGACAGTCTCACTGTGTAGCACAGGCTGGCCTGCATTCACTATGTAGCACAGGCTGGCCTTGAACTCCCGGTGATCTGCCTGCCTTCTTCTCCCTCGTACTAGGATTGCAGGTGTGTGCCACCATGCCTGGCAGGCTATTTTTCTTACTTTTGAATAAACTGACTTTAATGACCATTTCAATAATTACACTAGTTATTACAAATACTCTTTTGGAAAAGGTTGTTTTTAAGTTCTAATTTGTGCAGACAGCAGATGTCCTGTTTTCTCTTCACTGGGACAACACACCAGATGTCTAGAATTTAGAGGAGGTTTGCTTTGACTCATGTTTTCAGTCCATGGTCAGAGAGGCACAGCAAGGGGCAGTTGCTCCCATGGCATCAGAGAAAAGGGGAAGACAACGAGAAAGACACACTTCCCCTCCCCTTCTCGGACCCCAGCCCCAGCACTTTCCGCTATGACTGAACCCCCCCCCCCCCCCCCATCCAGTCACCTTCCAAAAGCCCCACCTTTGAACCCTGAGGCTTCTGCAGGACATTCCGGATTTCAGCCATAACGAATATGTACTGTCTCAAGAAATGTGGGGTTCTGTTTTTTAAAAATTACAGAAAAAGCACTTCTTGTGTTTTAAAGTACACATTGGAGTTGAGCCTGCTATGCCGTGGAGCCCCACAAGGCTTTCCTCCCGTGGTTCAGCACCCACTCTTCACCCTTTCCTCACCCCCCAGCCCTGCTCTCGCCTTCACAGCCGGTCTTACCTGGGGTATTTGGAATCTGCCAGGGACCTGGGTTATTTGGTACATGATGTAATTAAAACAAAATTCAAAGTCGGTCTAGAACTAATGATTTAGGTTTTGCCAACCTTCTGTTCTTCCCAGACCAGAATGTACTTTCAGATTAGGACTGAAGGGACGTGTTTATGTTTGAGCTTTCTTTGACAGTGTGTTAGTGTCGGTGCATTGTAGATACTAAGTAACAAGTGATGAATTGTAAGGTCGGGTGGGAGGGAGGAAATGTTTTATTGGGAGACCATTCTAAAGGCAAAGCTTCTTCAAGGCGTTTTCGTGATCATGTTGGAACTCTGGCATCAGTTGTTTGCATTCCTTCTGGGGCTACTGCTTAACTCAGAACTTAAGACCTGTGCATGACTTGTGTTTGTGAGGTGTCATGAAGCTGTTTTTACTTTTAAACCTATGAATTAGAATGACTAAGAGCAGACACTGTACATTTTTAAATAACCTTTAAGGATTCTTTTTATTACTTGCAATGACAAATAGTGCCATAGGGTCTTTTATATGCCGTTCGGAATTTCCACTGTGTTACTTAACTCCAGGTTTATACTTCCCTGTGTCACGAGAGATTTAAGAACAGTACTGATGTGTGCTGCTTCAAGATAGGTCCAGTACTAGTATCAGGAAAATGTGTGTGTGGTTCTGAGAAAGAGCTGTGGGGAAACCTGTTTGGTGGAAGTAAAAGGCTGAAGTGAAGGTAGCCTTCACTGATAGTTTATGTCATTGTAGCTGAGTTACAGTAGTCAATCTGGTGTATGTAAGAAGTTCATAATGAAGGCTAGCCCTTTACTATGGTGAATGACCACTTTGATGCGAAGTCACTGTTAATGTTTAAGCACAATCTTTAAGGCATGTTGTAAAAGGTAAGCTTTTTCCGAGCGCCAGCAGTGGTAGCAGTTCATGTGTTCTGTACCATTTTGCCATTTGTGGGCCTGTTCATCATCTCTCCTTGTGACTTTTATTTTGAAATTGTCAAAAAACCTTCAGCCTCACACAAGATTTTCCTCCTGTCATAGGTTTGATGAACATAATCAAGTCCCTTCATCAGGGATTTGCAGTGCCTTTTAAATCCTGATTTTGAAAGACTTGCTAAACAAAAAATAAAACTTGAAAAACAGAAAATAAACCTACGTTGTACTTTGACAGTTATAAATGTTACAAAACATTATTAATAAATACAGATTATGTATTTAATTATCAAAGCCAGTGCGTTGGGCTGTCAAGTATATGAACTGAGGTCCAAGTAGGTAGGAGGTGGCGGGGTTCCCAGGAAGTAGCACGTTACGGGATCAGGTTGCTGCTGCAACAGTAGCCTCGCTACTGTTTCATAAATTGGCTTTCTTTATTTTCATTCCTGACTTAAAAGTTTTTTTTTTAGAAGACATTTTGGTGGTATTGTTCATTGACAGACACAAAGCCTGTTTAATTCAGCAGGAGAGCACTTTAAATATTCTTAACTAATTTAAAAATGTGCTTTTAAATACTGCAGAACACTGATCTTCACACCTCAGCTTTTCACTTTACATTTGACACTGCAGTGTTACAGATTGTGCAATAGTATATGTATGTGTTGCATTCTTCTTACTGGTACTTGTAACTTAAAACTGTTTTCTCTTGCAGTGCATTTGAAGCGCCACTTTATGTTTCGAAACCATCTCTGTTTAGTTTTTGAAATGCTGTCCTACAACCTCTATGACTTGTTGAGGAACACCAATTTCCGAGGGGTCTCTTTGAACCTGACACGGAAGTTTGCACAGCAGATGTGCACTGCACTGCTTTTCCTTGCAACTCCAGAACTTAGTATCATTCACTGTGACCTAAAACCTGAGAATATCCTTCTTTGCAACCCCAAACGCAGTGCAATCAAGATCGTTGACTTTGGCAGTTCTTGTCAGTTAGGGCAGAGGGTAAGTATGTTTCAGGAATTGTGGGTGAAAATAGAGTTAGACAAGTATAAGTAGATATTTGAAATGTTATTAACAATGTGTGTATTGTTTGGAGTCAGTTAGAGGACTATTCTAAAATGTGCATCACGTGGATCACCTTGCCTTGTTGTCTATTTAAAATACAAAAGCAATATTTTGAATTAGAAGATACTTAAAAGTGGATATATTTAAATTTATATGCATGCTAAAACAAGACAGAATAAGAGATAAAAGAATTATATATCAAATGATTTGTAAATATTTTTCCCAGATAGAGGCTTTCATATAAAGTTTTGGAAATCGTAGTACTGGTGCATGAATCCTTGTTATATAAAATATTTTCTGCATCATAGTGAGATAAATGTTTTTCCTGAAAAACTTGTGGCTCAGAATCAGTGCATTAATTTGTGCGTTAGTCATGGTATTATTGCTGTATAGACAGCACAGAGCTGATGGACATACTTGTTTGACAAATAAGTTCAGGTCTTGCCCTCCCTCTCACAAATTACAATTTGTATAAGTCCTGACACATGTCCAAACTGGCTTTCTTCACAGTATTAAAAACAGACATGCTCATGGTGATAAAAAAAGCTTAGCTGATTGAGGAAAGCAATTTTTTCCTACCATTCTATTTAGCATTATGAAATACTGTATATAAAATGGAAGTTACAGATGGTTCTCCTCTTCGGGGGAACTAGGATATTACTCATACACACTGTTCTGTTTATGTCAGAGTATTGAAACTATTCTTTTTTTTTTTTTTAAAGACATCTTAACATTCGTGTTACCATTTCATGTTGGCTTTTCCATTGTTTTCTAAACTTCCTGTCCAGTCCAACTTTTGTACAGGTTGTAAATAAAGCCAGATTAATTTGGATGTGAAAGTTGATAGCCAGTTAATAGAATTGCCTTTTTGTGGTGTTTTGCAAAGTATTTTATAGTAGGGAAGCTATGGATTATTGAAAAAAAAATTTTAAGTTGGGAGTATGCAGGAAAGTTTGCAGTTTCAGATGTCTCTGAAAAATCAAGAGATGTTCAGTAGTTCAGTAGTTCATACAGTGGTATGTTGTGAATGAGAATGCATACCTACCTTAAGTGTAATTTCAGGAGATTTTATACTTCGAAAAATTTTCCCCCCATTTAAACCAAATTATATAATACAAAATACTGTTATGTCTGTCCAGTCACACTGAAGTGACTCTCCTTTTAGCTAGTAAGTTTTTAACAATTCACATGCATTAGCATCACTTGGGAGGTCATTTCCACAATGCATAGCCAGTGGGATTAGAACCAGAAGATGGCAGGACAAGTATATTTCAGGGCAGAGTTCCTTTGGGGATTTTGAGGCACAACCTTGTAGATAACAAAGCCATCACTGCTTTAACCGTATGGCATAGGTAGATGACGATTTCTTTGTATAAGCTGTGAGTTGATACATTCTGTTTAGTTGCGGGGGGGATCTTTTGGGCTTAGTGCATCACAAATGTTACTGACTTATAAAAACTTAGATACATGTACAGGTGAGCATTGGTTAACTAGAATGCTGGGGCCAGAAGTTTTCTAGATTTCAGAGTTTGTTTTGTTTTTTTTTTTTTAAATTTTTTATTTTATTTTTTATTATGGAACATCTGCATAGACTTTGCTAGTTGAGTATCCCTAATGCAAAAACCTAAAAGACTAAAATCTTCCAAAATCTCAAAACTTTTTTTTTTTTAATCCGAAACTTTTAAGTGCGATGTTTTAGATTTTGGAGCATTGTGGACTTGGGATTTTTGGATCAGGGTGTTCAGCTGATGCTTTTTCCCAGTTGTGTTTTGAGTTAGGCTTTCTTCCGTATAATGCCATAAGGTTGGATTCACCTGACTTTCCACCTGACTGGAGGTCTAAGATTGTTCTGAAAGACTGGGCTAGGGGTTTCAGTGGAAATCACAGGAGATTTAATAAGCTTCCATGGCTGCCTGGTTTGTGTGTTAAGTTAGAAATTTTAGTTAGTATTTTCATGCTCTCTTTTAATAAAAGTTCACTTAAAGATTCCTGGATACAAGTTTACAGTGACTATGTGAATTGAGTTGATCTCTGAAGACATTCTCAGCGTACTTCATTGAAAATATCTTTTTCAGGATTTTCTTTCTCTAAGAAGTCTTGAGGTGGAGAGGGCAAGATAGAAATGATTATTAAGAAACCATTCCCAACTCGATCTGTATGTTACAATGTTTGTAGGATTTTCTTCTGAGACAGTAGAGTAGAAATGTCTGAATTTTAAGTTTCATGTACTTTCATTATTTGACTTTTAATACTGAAAATAAATTCTTTAAAGTTAATTTAAATAAAAGTTAGCTGTTAATGGTAAACCAATTCCCATGCATAGTAGGAATGAAGAAACTTGCTCTCAATAATTTTTTTGTACTAAAACATAATCATTTTAGGATTATCTTGATTACTGGTAAGAATTGGACTACATGAAAAGGCCTGGATTTTTACATATAAGGGGTGATAGAATGTATGTTTAGATTTAAAAATTTATTACAGTAAAAGGCACCCTGTTACGAGTGCCTCTCACAGGGTTTTTCATTGCTTTTAGCACACTTTTCCCATGGTTCTTACCCCCCTCTGAAGCAGTTCTGGGAGTCCTCTTTCGTGTCTGAGATGTGATCCAAGTATGAACGCCGCCTCTTGAGTGCTGCGCAGCAGGAGGGCAGGCTTGTAAAACGCGGCGCTGTGTTCCCCCCTGACTCATGGACGTGGCACCCTGCAACTTCTGGCTCTTCCCCAGAGTCAGAATGACCATGGCAGGTCAATAGTTTGAATCATTTCAAGACATTGAGGCGGGCGTGCGCACAACAACACAATTAAAGACACTCATGAAAAGAGGACTCCAGCACTGTCTCTGAAAGTGGCACGAGTAGTAGGATAAATGTGTTGAAAGTGAGGGGGGAGAGTGTTTGAGATGCATTATTGACCATGTATCTTCTGCTCTGTTTTTATGTACACACAGTATGTTTTCATCACCCCTCGTGTTTTTGTGTTCCAGGTTCATGTTACCCAAACACTTGGATGTTCAGTTTTATAACCTTATTTGTGGCTAGGTGTTGACATTTTCTATTAATGTGAAATTGATGTTCTTAATCCAGTGTTGACCACAATTGTAAACTGTTTACATTGAATTAATACTGTTGTAAACTATTTTTCAGATATACCAGTATATTCAAAGTCGCTTTTACCGGTCTCCGGAGGTGCTGTTGGGAATGCCTTATGACCTTGCTATCGACATGTGGTCCCTTGGGTGTATTTTGGTAGAAATGCACACTGGAGAACCTCTGTTTAGTGGTGCCAATGAGGTATATGATATTTTGATTCTATTTTCCTCCTTAACTGCTTAATCTGAAGGCTTATTTTCAGGGGAAGATATCTGTTTACCAGATCAGACATTCATACATGTGAAGTCTTTTGAAAATTTCTCCGTTTTTTTCCATGTTTGTTAGTTGCTGTGTAATGGTGAATTTGGAGTAATGAGATGGTAATTGAGGTTTTAAAATTTGCTTGTGAAAAGAACAATGAATTAAAGTAGAAAGTGTTAAATGTGTTGTATAACTTATACATAAGAATAAGAGAAAGCTTAAAACGATCGTGAAGGAACAAGGGCCACCCTGAAAAATGGCATAAACAGTTCTATGAACTTTGAGGCTGTGATTTGGCATTGGAAAGAGTAATGCCCAGTGTAGCTGACAGAGTCTGAATAGTTGAGGGTGACCTGGAATTGCAGTGTCACGGGGCTCTAGAGTCTGTGCAGGCCTGCAGCCTGTGAGTTTTTAGTCCATGTTCCTGAGAATTTGGGAGGTGGGAAGCAGTGGCTACAAGGTGGGGCTTCCCTGCCATAACAGGAATTGAGCTTCCATTTGTTATACAACTCTCCAGTTGTGAGATTTTCTTTCTTTTTTTAAAGAATAGTTGGTCATTGCTGATCTTGATCATAATAAAAGCCAGTTAATGGATTGTACAGTTGTTAATAGGTAGTGTCAGAAACTTGTCCCTTCTGTCTTTTTCATTCATTTCAACTTGAGCTAATGAAGTACTTGTTAACATCAGCTACCATAGTATTTTTCATTTTTATCTTAGGAAAAATGAAACATTTTCATAACTAAATGATAAGAGAATGACAGCAGTTATTACTCTGTATATTGTTATCTTCAGAGTAGTGACTCAGTACAAGACACAAACAAAAAAACATTCTTAGAAAAAGGAAACAACGCAAACTTTATTTTCAATGAACTGAGATACCAAGATAAACTTTTAGTATAAAAGAAACAAATTAGCATATATATTGAAATATCTTTAAGACAACAGAATATGTGATTTGAGGATTTGAACTTACTTCCTGTTTATCTCTCTTCAGATATTGAGCTTATATGTCTGATCTGACTTCACTTAAAACTATGTTAAGTTGCAACCATTTACCTATGAATGCCTCGTTTATCTTTTTCTACACTATAATGTTTAATTATAATACTAAGCACCCTGTGAATCAGTAACTTTCCTGGGCCTAAACAGTGTTGAGACCACCTGAAACCTCGCTGGCTCCCTGTCGTCCTGAGTGGCTCCCACACCCCCTCCCGCTGTGGGTTGTCTCTGCAGCCCCCCGCTCTCCCTCTCCTCCTCTCTGCTCCAGCACTTGGCCTTCTCTGCGCTACCTTGTACTTCTTTCCTGTGTCTAAAGTGCTCTTTCCCAATTAGCATCAGCTCATGCCCCCAAGTCTCTGCTCCGTTTTCACCTGAGTGACAGCTCGTGGAACACTCTAGTTGAAGTGCGGCATCTCTGTCCCATCCTCGGTGGATCTCCTCTGTATTACCTAGTCATGTGCAGGTGGAGTATATTTAGTTGCTGTGGGCCCTTCGTATCTGTGGGTTCTGCATCCTCAGACTCAATCAACTACAGGTCAGACATACCGGGGAGAGATCTGCATCTGTATCTAATATTTACAAACTTTTTGCTCATGATTCTATAAACACTGCAACAAATATTGCCATTTACATTGTATTAGGAATTAATTAGACGCGATTTAAAATACATGAAAGAGGCTGGACATGGTGGCCTGTAATCTCAGCACTTGAGGGACTGAGGCAGGAGGACCGCTGTGAGTTTGAGACCAGCCTAGACTACAAAGGGAGTTTAAGGATAGCCTGAACTACATAATGAGACCCTATCTCAAAAAGACCAGAGAACTGTAGTTTTCACAACTATTTAGACTCTGTCAACTATAACTTGTAGCAATGTTTATGCCATTTTTCAGGATAGCCCTCATTGGTTCATGATCATGTACAAATACTATTTTATGGAAAGAATTTGTGCACCCATAGATTTTGGCCATGGGAGGGTGAGGTATGGAGGAGGGTGCTCTTGCCTGGAGTTAATCTTCTGAAGGTATTGAAGGATGACTGTATTTGTTTATTATTAGTCTTGTCTCATTTTTTGACAGATGTGATAGATTGTATTTGCGTGAGTCTGCACTTAAAAGAACTTTATTAGGTCCTCTCTTGAGACTGAGATTCTTACTTGTTTAAAGCTTTCTAAAAAGAAACTTAGAAGTTACTTGTATCCTTCATAGTGTCATCCATCGCATACAGTGTCCCTAGCCATCGATTTGTGCATTTGTTAATTGCTGCATGTCTGGTCCCACAAGACTCAGGAACTTTGTCTTTTGGTCATGACTGTATTCTTAGCGCCTGGACAGATATCTGACACTTAGCATATGATCATTTATTTATGGAGGAATCGAGGACTAGGAATAGGCTGTGCAGTGGAAATGACTGGCTTCACTTTTGTCTCTCATGCAGGTAGACCAGATGAATAAAATAGTGGAGGTTCTGAGTATCCCACCTGCTCATATTCTTGACCAAGCACCAAAAGCAAGAAAGTTCTTCGAGAAGTTGCCAGATGGCACTTGGAACTTAAAGAAGACCAAAGATGGAAAACGGGTAAAATAAGAGACACAGCTTCGAGGGGTTGGCAGGCTCCTCCCTTCCTTGTTTCACCAGAGCAGCCATTGTGTGTCTTCTTCGTAATTTACTTGAAATCAGTGTTACAGTGGTACCTCAGCTTATGAATTTCATTTGTGCTTGTGTGGGAAAGATGGCTGCAGTTGTGTTTTTCACCTGATGTAGAGTTTTGCAAACAAAAACAAAATTTTGCCAAATGTTTCTGTTTGTGAACCAGATTGTTGGCAAGCAAAAGCATTTGTGAACTGAGCTACCACTGTCCATTCACACTATAGTTTAACCTGAACTATTATGTACAGACCAGTATTTGACTAAGGGTCAGAATTCTCTTTATGGCTTCATTAACAAACAACAACAATAAACCCTATGTGACTGCATTTGGAAACAGCTGCTCAGCTCACCATGCCTTTTTTCAATACTAAAATCAGTAAGTTTGACCTTGGTCTCTCACAATTTGGGCATGCGTTTAAAGTAAAGTCAGTTAATAATACTGCAACTTGAACAGAAGTCATAATTGCATTAAATGATCTTTTTTAAGGCTCATTTTTGGTGAAATATTTGAAATGATGGTTTTGGAAGTGTGTGACTTTTCAAAGATAGGAATCAACTGGAGGATCCTGGGATAGGCTTTAGTAATTCTTTTCCATAAAAAACTTTTCAGATACTTACGTGCTGGGCATGTGGCTCAGTGGTAGAGTTCTTGCACTGTAGATACTTAAACTGTGTCAATTTAATAAATGATAGCAAATACGTATTTATACTTTTTATGTATCTGAAAATTATCATGTCTTTTGCAGCCTCGCATGTGCTGGTGTTGTCTGAATGTGCTGTATTGGTACATGATGGGACGTGCTGCACATGCACTTCACTCACACATTTCCATCATTCAGAAGTCATTGTTTTGCTCTAGTTAACTGTTTTGCCCTTGAATTTTAGTGGTGCTGCCACCAGGTGTCATTTTCTGTGAACTGAATAAAGTTGCTCACTTTAATTCACTTCAACTTAGCTGTGGAGTCTTAACTTTTAATGTCAAGCTATCTTACAATTATTTCCTTCACAACTGGTTTGCAACTTAATTGCAGACAATGTAGTTTGCTCTTACTAGACTGTGTCTGCTTCCCGTAGGGTGGGGGCAGGAAATACCAAGCCAGCACCTCGAGGCCCTCTTTTACCTTTATCCACATAGGTTATCAGTTGTGGCCCATTTTTCTGTTGAACCCAGATATTGGCTGAGAATCCTTAGTCTCACCAGCATTCAACACAGCATCTACCATTTGGAATTAGAAGGCAGGATTTGAAACCTTCTTTATGTTTTCTGTCTGCAATACAAACTGCTACTGGTTGGTCTTTGATTTTTTTTTCTCCCTGTCCCATTTCCCAAATTTCTGCTGTATAAAACTGTAGTTACCTAACTATGGTCTGTCGCCTGTCATTTCTTTCAAATTGAGCTTTAGTTATTATGTTTAATTATTTAGAGAAACATTTCAGGAATGAGTAAAGCAGTCTTCATTTTAAAATTAAAAGTGACTATCTTAACCTACATTTAATATCTGTTAATTAACTCTAGATTTTTATGAACTCTTTCCCTAGTGGAACTTAGTAATTGACTTAAAAAATTAAAGTGTGATACAACTTTTTCTCTTTTAACAAAAATTATTTTTGAACAAAAAAAATCATTTCCATAATCAAATAATTGTATTAAAAATATACTGGGGGCTTTTTAAAAATAAGATAATAGATTATTGTTTTGGTCCTGGGAATTAAACTCATGACCTTGCTGTTGCCAGGCAGGTACTGTGCCGCTGAGCTAATCTCCAGCCCTAGGTTACAGATTATTATTATCTTCGTATAATTTGATTAGTGTTTTTAAAAAAACTCTTTTTATAGTTTGAAAGTCCATCTTAAGAGTTTCCATTAATGAAATTCACATTTACTGTATTTTCTTTCTTTGATGGACTAGAAAGTGATACTAAATGATGTTCTTTTGTTGCAGTATAATTTATATACAGTAAGCGGCGTACATTTAAATACTGTTTGCATCCACTATCTAACACACGATGTAGAACATTTCCATCATCTTTAAACTCGTGACCTTTTTCTGTCATCTTACTTCTGACTATAGTCAGAGGTTAGTTTAATGAATAAGCACACTTCATATAAATTAGAATCTTAAGTATTTACTATTTCTTTTGTTTAAAAATTTTTTTTGGGGGGATGACATTCTTTTTGTTGGATGTCTCAGGGCTTTTATTGCTTCATAGTATTTGATGGAATGACTGCTGCAATTTATATTCAACTGTGAACATTTAGGTTGTTTCTAACGTGAATAAGATACTGGGAACATACTTGTGTAAGCCTTTTGTATACATACATTTTCATTTCTATGGTGACACTACTTACCCAGGCCACAGGGGTGTGTGTGTGTGTGATACATACATATATGTGTGTGTGTGTGTATGTGTGTATGTATGTATATATATGTGTGTGTGTGTGTGTGTGTGTGTATGTGTGTATATATGTATGTTTGCTTTCTTAAGAAAATACCAAGCAGTTCTCCAAGGTTGTTTTTATTTTATATTTCCTTTGAATTTAAAAAAAAATTATTGGTATAATTTAGACACATAACATCACCATGGAGCATTTGTACCTGTACATCATATATCTTTTTTCCCCATTCTCCTCCCCTCCGCTTCCTTCAACCCTCCTTCCCCTCCTTGTTTACAAAAGCTTTGTCTCCATTTCTCCCTTCTATTGTTTAGTTATTTTATGTTTGCATGATATGATGTAGTTGGCATAGTTGGTCTTTCAGATTTTAGCCATTCCAGCGGTTTGTTTCTGTATTTCTCCATGACTAATGATACTGACCACCTTTTTGTATGTTTATTAGCCATGCATATATGTTCTTTTGTGACATCTCTTTCTAGTCTTCTGCTCATTTGTTTTTGTGTAGTAGTTCTTTACATGTACTGGATCTCAGTCCTTTCATATATGTTGATCTTTTTTCCCAGACCAGCTTGTTTATTCCTTTTCTGATTATAGTATCTTTTGAGGAGCAAGAACTTTTAGTATCTTAACTTTTTAAAAACTAGGTCTCGAGAAGTCTTTTGCGTTCCCAGGTTTGATGATATTATTTTATATTTTTTTGACTTAACTTTTGTGGCTAAGATTCTGTGGTCCACCTCAAATTACTTTTGAGCATGGAATAAGGTTAAAAGTATAGCATTTTTTGTTCAAAATAATTAACTTTCCTTACTGACCTGGTTTGGCACTTCTGTACAAAACTGATTCCCTTTGTGTGCTTCCAAAATGGACTATATTCTTTTCCATCTTTCTATCCTTAAATACTGTAGTGCTGATATACTGTGGTCTTTTCTTTTTAAAGTCCTAGCTCTTTTCTGTTTCAAGGTTATTTTAATATTTTAAGTCTTACTTACATACAGGTTTTCAAAATCAGGGCATACTTTTATATCAAAAAATCCTGGTAGAATTTGGGCTAGAGTTTCATTGAGCTTCCATTCTGTTGGATGGGCACCCTAACGCCAGGTCTTTCAGCCTGTAAACACGCGTTATCACTCCGCTTACTTTAGTCTTTATTTTCTCTCGTAAGTGTTCGATAGGTTGAGTGTGTGTATTTTGTTCAATTTATTATTTAAAAAAATTTTTGGTATATTTTAAATAGCACTGTTTTTAAAAAATACCTCCTTTTTCGTTGACAATTTACGAAAACATAATTGAACTTATGTGTTAACTTTATGTTGTAAGACCTTGCTAGATTCACCTGTTGGGTCTAGCATTTGTCATTCCGTAGGGTTTTCTGCTTCAACAGTCATAACTGTTTAGAATTGTGTTATAATTTCACGATACTTGAGGATGTTCTGGACATCGTACTGATTCCTAGTTCAATAGCACTGTGATCACAAAATATTATTTTCACCCCTTTCAGGTCCTCTGAGACTTGCTTTACCGCCCAGTGTGTGAGTCCGCCTTGGCGCGCGTCTCATGAACATGTAATAAAAATTTATATTTGGTGTTTGTTTGGCTTAGTCCATAGATAAAATACACAGGTCAAACTGGTCGGTAGTTTTCTTCGTCTCTTTCGTACTCACGCTCCGCGTGTGTTCTGTGTGTATACTTTTTCTGTTGATAACTAGAGAGTGTTAACCTTTGGGGTTAAATCTGGATTTGTCTGTTCTCCCATTAGTTGCTTCATCGTTTTTGGGGACATATGTCCATGAAATATTGATGACTTCTGATATGTTTAAATGGAAGGATATTTAAATACAATACATCCTTGTAGTACCCCCTTCCTTCTACAGGTCCGGCTTCTGTTTGCTGTTATATTCCTTCAGCCTAAAGAACTTCTTTATTTTTTAGTGGATGACTTCTGACAAGTTCAGCAGTCATTTGCCTGAAAATTCCTTTATTCCACTTTGTATTTTCTAGAAGATATTTTTTCTATGGATGTAAGTTTCTATATTAGCCTTTTTTCCTTCTGCAAAACAAAGTGAGGTCATGATGTCGTTTCTGGATGACGCTGTAAGGAGAAGCCCCGTTCTCCTCTCTGGCCCGGCTGATGGCCGTGTTTTCCTTATCACTGGGCTCCAGCATGTTGATTGCTGTCCCCTGGGCCGTGTGGTTGTCTTGGGTTCCCCTTGGTGTTTGTAGTCTTGTGGCTGGGTGGGTACCTCTCTCTTGTCAGTCTAACAAACCCTCGCTGGTGCTCTTCAGGTCCTTGTGTTCAGCTGTCCTCCTGGCGTTCTCCAGTTCCGTGCGTGCCATTGGCGGTCCTAGGGTTATCCTGAGATGGTTTGCTTTGTTTGTTCAGTTTGCTTTTGCATTTTGAGTCTGGGTAATTTCTTTAATCTATTTTCTACTTCACTGATTTCCTCTTTTTTCCTGAGTCCAGTTTGTCTTTAAACTCAGTAAGTGGCTTCTTCTGATACTTTTTAGTTCTAGCTTGTTTGTCCTTAATTAGAATATTTTGTTTCTTCTGAAATTCTCCATCTAGTCATATATGTTGCCTACCTTGTGACCTAAATTTTAAAAACTATTTACTGGTCGTTTTAAAGGATTTGCCTGCCAGTTTTAATACGAGTCATTTATTAATGCGGATCTTTAGTTTTTAAAAAAACTTGATTATGAGCTCCTTTGTTCTGTTTCTGCTGTCTATAATTTTTAATGTATGGCAATCTTTTTGTATTTAGGAATAGTTGAGGTGGAAATAAGTCATCTTTCCCACCAGAAACAAGCATCCCCACACTCTGTTAGCTATTAGAGTAGGGCTGAGTCAGTCTTATCTGTACTACAGCTGAATCTGGGCTTTGTCTGTTTGACCTAGATTCTGTTCACCACTGTGAGGATGTTTCTTTAAGCAGTATGCGTGTCCCAGACTCTAGGAGACTCCTGAGTACCGTGACATTACCGGCTGGCCAGCAGCCCCACACCTAACTCCTGGAGCCAGCTTTCCTCCCACAGCCGGGGTTCTCCCTGCCTGTGTCCATGGCTTGCTGGCTGTTCCATCATTGGTCTCCTGAAAAAGGCTTGTCTTTTTCTGGAACTCAGTTAATATGGCTGCTTTGGACCCTCAGTTCTCTGATGAGGTTTGAAAAAGCAATGATACTGTGACTTGTCTGGCTGTGTGGGAGCAATCAACTCAATTTCTGTATTGGAAATAGAAGCAAAAGTCCAGTGATGCTATGGTAATTAAATTCAGTATTTGTAGAGATTTTGAGTTATACTACATATGGTCTGTTATAAATGAGTTTTCAGAAAATCTCTACATGTTAAAAGTAATTTATTAATAAATATTTTCTAAAGGGAGACATAAATAATTCGCTTTCTAATTTTATCTCCTATGAATAGGAGGCCAGGCTTACATCTCTTTCCTTAGAACACACTTGGAATAAAGGTTGCGGCATTACAGATCCACATAGGGTCTTAGGTCTTAGGCACAGGACAGGAATACGGTGGGGCAGTACCTGCTGGAGCAGGGCTCAGCCCACTTCCTCTCTAGGAGACCCCATAGGAAATGTTTGCAGCTTTATAGGCCTCTGTTGCATGTCCTTGTTTCTGTTTGCTTTTTGCTTCTACAACCTTTAAAAAATAAAGTAAAAATCTAGCTGGAGCTGTACAAAAGCAGCCATACTTTGCTGACCCCTGGGCTAGATCTTCGTAAGTCATACTTAGTCTCAAACTTTTGTTGTTTTTGTAACTAGCAGTACTTTCAAAATAATACATGGGCCCTGAGGGCATAGCTCAGGAGTAGATTGCCTGCAAAGTACACAAGGCCCTGGGTTAAATTCCCAGCACCACCCCAAACAAAACAAAAAAACCAACCCACTAAAACAGTAATACGTGAAAAGGTGGGAGACCTAACTATAAAGGGTCCTTCCTGGTAAAGGCCTCTGCCATATTTAGGCATATTTGAAGTTAAAATGCATAAACTACATGTTTCATCAAATTTAGAAAAAGCCTTTGTTTTCTTTCTGTACAGGAGTACAAACCACCAGGAACCCGTAAACTTCATAATATTCTTGGAGTGGAAACAGGAGGACCTGGTGGCCGGCGTTCTGGGGAGTCGGGTCATACAGTAGCTGACTACTTGAAGTTCAAAGACCTCATTTTAAGGATGCTTGATTATGACCCCAAATCGCGGATTCAACCTTATTATGCCCTGCAGCACAGTTTTTTCAAGAAAACAGCCGATGAAGGTACAAATACGAGTAACAGCGTCTCCACGAGCCCTGCGATGGAGCAGTCCCAGTCTTCGGGCACCACCTCCAGTACATCGTCCAGCTCGGGTCTGTACCACAGTGTGGGGCTAGACTTAGCTGCTTCTTTACCAAGTGGGATTCTTTAGGACAGTTCATAGAATGTGTCAAGAAGCGGGAAAGAATTATTTTACTTAAATCTGTCATTTGTGGTTAGCAGTAAATCCATCCTCCCCAAAACTCCACGCTACTTAATTATGCATGCGTGACTTAAAGTAGTATTTGTTCATGCTTCACTCTTTCTCTCACATAACTCACCTGTGTTGTGAAAGTGATGGATGTGAGAGAACTTAAATTTTAGAGTATTTACTGACTTTGTGATACACTTTTAAGTTAATATTACAGGTTTTCTTGTTGGTGACATCCTTTTATTGTGTAGCTTTTGAATGTCAATTTGGGCAGAGTTAACTGTAAGCTCCCGAGTTACACTGCGCTGTGCTGTTGCAGGTGGGTCATCCGGGACGAGCAACAGTGGGAGGGCCCGGTCGGACCCCACGCACCAGCACCGGCACAGCGGCGGGCACTTCACGGCTGCCGTCCAGGCCATGGACTGCGAGACACACAGTCCCCAGGTGAGCCACATGGTGCTCACGGCCCTTCCCTGCTTGGGTTTAGGGTTCGGTGTCAGGGGTGCCTTTCAGTGAGCGTGTTGTTTATACTGAAGGCTCCCAGGTCCTCATTTCTGAGAAAATACCACCCCTAACCGCAGAAGCGTGTTCCACGTAAGGTTCCTTCCTTGTTTAGAAGTGGTTAACATTAAGCCGGGCCTGGTGGCCCACATCTCTGATCCCAGCTGCTCAGGAGGCTGAGGCAAAACAAAACAAAAAGGGAGGCTAAAAGTCAAACCACAGACAGAGTCAGAAACCAGAATGATGAGGACTCACAGCCTGTGGAGGCAGAGTAGTGGTAATCAGGGGGAGCTGCTCAGACCCTGAGGGCTCAGTTCCCTCTGTAGAGGGGACCAGGACTGCGGAGTTCACATGCCACTGTAGTCGGTGAGGTAAATGCAGGGGTGTGTTCCAAACAGTGGCTGCCACCTCCCACTAAATGGTAGCCATTCTTTGTTCTGTTTTAGAGACAGAGTGTCATTACATCGCCCGGGGTGGCTTCAAACTTGCCTGGATGACATAATGAAACCCTGTCTCAGAAGAAACAAAAGAAAAGGCTTGCATTTATTGACTGCCTGTCCTGGTCTTGTAGTACTCGCAGTCCTGAGCTTCTGAGATGGATCGAGACTTGCTCCCCCACCTCATTGTGTTTGTTTGTTTGTTTTGGTCCTCTTTTTGAGGTAGGGTCTCCCTATGCAGTTCAGGCTGGTCTTGAGCTTGCAGTGATGCTCCTGCTCAGCCTCCTGAGCGCTGAATTTACCAGTGTGTGCCACTACACCCGTTTCCCTCCATGTTTTTTGTTTTATTTTGCTTTAGGTTTTAGACCTGTTAAAGAGAGGACCTATTTAAGTTATTTTTACATGGAGGTGAAGTGGGCGGTAGTTGTAAGATACTTGATACCTTTGTATACTAACGTCAGGACACACCACGTGCTGGTCTGGTGAGAGGCTGAGAGCAGTGTGGTGTGATGGGGAAGCGAGGCCGACGCAGGTGTCGCTCCCCTTTTGGGGTGCTGCCCAGCCGCCGCCTCGCCCGCACGGTGCTGTGGAGAAGACCTCACACGCGGCTGGCTTGTTGGCTCCGCCGGTTACTATTTGCCATCCTCCGGGGCGGTCTTCCCTGTGTCTCAGTTTGTCCCCTCTCTCTCATGTTCTTTAATTGTTCCCAATTGTTCTGCTCTTTGCAGAAGCCTTTGGCTGCTGCTTCTCTGCTGCTTCCCCCTCCTGCTCTGTAAAGAATCTTCAGCTAGGAACTTCCTTCAGTTTATATCATAAAACAAGCTCATGGTGCCTGCATGCACCCCTTGGACCCCTTGTCATTTGAGGAGGGCATTTCTTCTTGTTTGAGGCCGAGGCAACCTGCTGTCCTCCCATGGTGCTGGTGCAATTGCATTTGACCTTCTCAGGTCTGTCCTGCCTTCATCAGAACCTTGCTCTTGCCTCTTCTTATCTTTTCCCCCTACACTCCTGCTGCCTACTCTGGCCCGTTCAGGTGGCTTCCTGCTCCCGGCTCTGCAGCAGCCTGCGCCAGTGGCGCTCTGCACCAGCAGGTTGGGGATGTGCTTGAGCTTGTCTGCCTTTTTTCCTGGCCGTGTCGGACAGTGTTACTAAGTGGCCACTTTCTGCTTCCCAGGACAGTGCGCATTGCTGTGCGCTCACTCCCCTGGCCCACTGTGAACCCTGAACGTGCCCTTCAGGCCCTGTCCCCTGCCTCTTCTCGGGGTCTCAGTTCCTAGGTGGACTCGCCCGCGCTGCCCAGGCCCTGTGCTCACCATCTCTATGGCAGGCCTCCCTGACCGTCTTTCTGACTCGGCCTTCCCACTTCAGCCCTTGGCCACTGTTTGGAATCATGTACTGTGCACACCACTTTGGAAATCTCCACCTGACACTGCACATGTATCCCAACAACTGGTGTCCTCTTTTCTACCTCCAGCCCAATTTTACTGCTGTTAATCGGCTCTTTGTAAAAATGACCATTTAGTCAGTCGTCCATGTGGACATTAACCCTCAGCTCCTCTCCCTCCTCTCCCACACTGACTTGGGCAGCTGCCCCCCTCGCCGCAGCTATCTCTAGGCTGCCTCAGGAGGGCCGTCCTCCTGCTCCCCTGGTCCCGTTCAGTTCCCAACCAGCACCGTGCTCTGCTCTGCAGCCATGTGAACTCAACTTTGAAACAGTCTCATCTTGTGACTTCCCCTTCTTCAAACCAGTGTTTGACTTCCCCTCGGACCTTAAGTAAAAGCCAGATTTCTCACCATGATGGTGCTGATTTTTGTGATCTGGCCCTCCCAGGCCCATCTTTATCCTCTACCCATATTGACTGTTTAAAATACAAACCGCCCTTGCCCTTCTCACATGGCTTAGGTTCTCACCCTGCAATGCCTTTCCCGTCCACTTCTACTTAGTGACTACTGTTGATGCTTTGCCTCTTTAACGTTACTACTTCCAGTGGACCTGGGGGCACACTCCTGTCAGTCCAGCACTGTGGGAGGCTGAGATAGTTGGTTCACAAACTCAAGCCCACCCTGGGCAACTTAGTGAGACCCTGTCTCAAAATAAAACATAGTTAAAACATCTGGGAAATGTAGCTCCATGTGCAGGCCTTGGGTTCAGTTTCTAGTACCAGAAAATAAAATGTCACTACTCTCAGAGGTATCCCAAATTTTTTAGAGTATCTTACTGTCTTCTCTTCCAGCTACATCAAACACTGCAGACATACCCAGAATAACATACAGCTGTGTCTTGTGCATCTCCTGGCTGTATTTGACAGATGTCAGTGTTTTGCTTTATATTTGGAGGTCGAAGGGCCTGCTTCTTGCTGTATTTCATAGCCTGGCCTCAAACTTCATAGTCCTTCTACTTCAGCCTTACAGGTAGCTTGGATTACAAGTGTGAGTGACTGATTTTTGAATAGTGTAGTTATGTGGTTAAACACAAGTAAATATAAAAGGACATCCAGGAAAAGCCCTTGTCCTTTAACCACCAGTTTCTAATAAAACTATTACTATTTAGTTATTATATCCTTTTGTGGAGATAGTTTTATGTGTGTACACACAAATGCTAACATATATTCTTCATCCAACTTCTGTACAAAAATAATACCATACCAGTATGTGTTTCTACATGTTCAGCATGTATTTTGAATCTTGTACTCTATCGGTACACAGAGAACTTCTTTGTTTCTGCAGTTTCACAGTATTTCATCTCTTAAATAATTCATAAGTCAGCTCACTGATTCTTTCCTCCAGTCCTCTTTAATTTTTGCAATATGGGGACTGAACCTAAGGCTTTGTGCGTGTTAGACAAGCACTCTCTCACCAAACTATATTTCCATTTGTTTCTTTAAATTTTGTGACAGGATCTCACTAAGTTCTCCAGCCCAGCCACGAACTTGGACCCCTCCTGCTTCAGCTTGCCCAGTGCAGGCATGCGCTGCCACGTCCTGCTCCTAACTAGTTCCCTACAGATGAACATTCAACTTACTTCCAGTTCTTTTTCCTATTTCAAATGTTGATGTAGTAAATAACACTGTGTGTACATCATTTACACATGTGCAAGTTGTCTGATACATACTCCTGGAAGCTGTTGAAAGTAAAATTGCAGTCAGAAAGTAAGGTGACTTCTAATTTTGATTAAGTATTACCAGATTGTCCTTAGATTTTATAGCCTAAGAATTTGAGAAGCTCCAGTGTTTAACATGTTCATGATGCTGCCACACATGTATGGCTATGCTATCAGGCAGCTTGTATCACAGTCATGCGTATGCCACTGGTGGTTCAAGCTGGTGGGAACCTTTTAAAAACTGTGGCCAGGGCCAAAAATTCAGAGACCAACCTGGACTAGTGTTTAAGACCAGGCTGTACTACAAAGTGAGACCCTTCGTAGAAAACCAAAAAAGACCAGAAGGAACACCCATTACTGTGCTCTGGGGGGTGGCTCAGCAGCAGAGTGCTTGCTTAGCATGTCTAAGCCCGTGAGCTCCATCCCCAGAAAAGCAAAGCAAAACCCCACACAGAATCCAAATCCTTTACAGTAATCTTCCTTTACCAGTGGTTTTACTTTTCATAGTTTTGGTTATCTGTAGTCAACTATGGTTTGAAAATACTAAGAGGAAAACTCCAGAAATAAATCTGTTTTATATTATATTGCACACACTCCTGCCCAATGTGATGAAATCAAGTACCATACTGACCGGTTCCACTCTGTCCTGCTCTGGGTGTGAGTCACCCCTTTGTCCAGCTTTCTACATGAACTGCCCAGTATCTGCCTAATAACTATCTCAGATTGACTGTCATGATAATGCTGTATGTGTGAGTAACCTTTATTTTACTTAAAAATGGCCCTAAAGGCCAATAGTAGTGATGCCGGCAGTCCAGCCAGGCCAGAGAGCAAGTGTGAAGTGTGTCCTTTACGTGGGAAGGTGGAAGTACAGTAAGGTGTTTTGAGAGACAGACCACATTGACATCACTTTATTACAGCATATTATAATTGTTCTGTTATGGGTGTTCTTCTGTTACTGTGCCTCATTTATAAAATAAACTTCACCACGGGTATGTACATCAGGGATAAAACAGGACAGTCATTGTTCCAAATCTGCAATTTCCACATCTGTGGGTTCAACCAACTTCAGATCAAAAATATTTGGGAAATATTTGCGTCTGTATTGAACGTATCCAGACGTTTTCTTGTCCTTACTCCTTAACTCTGTAGATGTAACTGTCTACACAGCTCTTCTAATGTACTTTGAGCATCTCTTGTATGTAATTGTAGAGGCCAAAGGTAACTTGTATTGATTTCATGGTGTGTCAGTAAATTTAGTATTAAAATATGTATACAAGATTTATTTTCCTGATGTATACATTTTTTTGCGGAGTCTGTATCTATAGGGCTCAGTAGTAATGCATTGGGGTTTGGAACTTAGCACCCCTGGATGAGAAGAGTCTTTATCGTACTGGTTGAGTTTCATCCAAAATGATTGAGACTAGAATTGTTTTGCATTTCAGAGTTGTTCAAGTTTGGGAATATTTGCACAGACTTTACAAGGATAGTCAAGTATTTCCAGTTTGGAAGTCTGAAATTCTCAAATGCTGCGCTCAGAAAGTTTTAGATTAGGTGTGCTCAACCTGTATTATCTTTTCCGAGAACTCTGCTATTTTTTTCTGCTGGATTGTTTTCAGTAGTTAAGTTTGGTTCTCAGAAAATCTTTGTTGAATAGTAATACCTGAGGATTTATGTTGCGACAAAGCCTTTGCCACCCCAGGGTTTATAGTGACCTCAGGGAAGCACACTCAGTGGAACATGAGTAAAAATTGCAAGTAGTGTTAGTTACAAAAAGAAAATAAGGGCTGGGGTAGCTCAGAGGTATTACACTTAACTAGCACCACAGAAAGAAAGAAAATAGCAGAGGATAGAATCATAGAGAATGACTAGTTTGTTGGATAAGTTGCATGAATTAAAGCAGGCCTAACTCTAGCAACTGATAAAGCCCCAAAATATGGTACAAAGTACTTTCTTCCCTTTTTTATGGAACAGCCCAGAGTATGTGTTCATGTTAATGGCATGGCTGTCATATGAGTCCTAGTCTCCCACCATCTGTGGTTACACGTACCCTAGAACATGGTTGTTCATTGTGCAGTGTCATATATTCAGAAAGAGTTGGGTGGTATTGTGTTTGCTAGGCTGTGGGTGACATACAGATTCATTCTGTTGATAAGTGAATACATGGGAGGCTGCAAAGTAGAATACAACTGTATAGGTGCTCAGGAGTGAGCAGAGTCTGCTTTTTGTGGACAGCTAGTGGCCTGCCACAGAGGGGCAGGACAGCAGTAGCAGTAGCCGGAGTGCTTAGGGCAGACTCTGGGAACTGAACTATACAGAAGGAGCATCCCAGCTTTTGAGCCTTGGAGTAAGAGCATTCCAGGGCAGAAAGGAGTCACTGCGCTGAGGCATCTGACAGATAGGCAGAGGAGCAGAGATGTGTGGTTGGAATCCAGGTGGCTGAGGAAGGAGATTGGAGAAATGGGTATCGGCCAGATTCTGCCAGTGTTGCGTGGGTTTAGTGTTATTTTATTTTTCTGAATGCATTGAGAAGGCAGCAGGGATTTGAGACAGAAGGGGGTGGGAGTTATGTTTGAAATGGTCTTCCTGCTTCCGTACTCTGTCAAGCACGGGCTGGAGATGGGTGAGAACGGAAGCACAGAGTTCATCTGGGGAAGCCAGAGAGCTGCTGGTGCCTGGGCTGAGTGGTGGGCTGTGCGGGCTCTGTTCTGAGGCACACTCTGCACTGTTGCTGATGGGGTGAGGGAGTGAGGGACTGCTGAGCAGCTGGGTGGAAAACAGTTTTATTGAAACAAGAAAGATGGGGAAAGGAGGGAAATGTAAGAATTTCTCTGGGATCTGCCAGAATACTATTTTGCCCTTTCTAGGAAACAGTTGACTAACCCTGGCTGGCATAGACAGTGTTGTCAAGGAAAGGCAGTGGCCAGTGTGATAGGTGATCCAGTATATGTCACTTCCAGAAAATTGCCACTTTCATGGTAAAATATTTTTTACGCTGGATCATAATTTGAATTTTGTATTTTAGAACTGCATAGCACTTTAAAAGTTTCATAATTAATACAAGTGCTTATGCCGTGGCTCCTAGTTGAGGGTTAGAGCTCCAAGCCAGCACTCTGACGCTCCCCGATGTCCTTGCAGGTGCGCCAGCAGTTTCCAGCGCCTCTGGGCTGGTCAGGCACTGAGGCTCCTGCACAAGTCACTGTTGAAAGTCATCCTGTTCAAGAAACAACCTTTCACGTAGCCCCTCAACAGAACGCGTTGCATCATCACCATGGAAACAGTTCCCATCACCACCACCATCACCACCACCACCATCACCACCATGGACAGCAAGCCTTGGGTAACCGGACCAGGCCAAGGGTCTACAATTCTCCAACAAATAGTTCCTCTACCCAGGATTCTATGGAGGTTGGCCACAGTCACCACTCCATGACATCTCTGTCTTCCTCAACGACTTCTTCCTCGACATCTTCCTCCTCTACTGGTAATCAAGGCAATCAGGCCTACCAGAACCGCCCAGTGGCTGCTAATACCTTGGACTTTGGACAGAATGGAGCTATGGACGTTAATTTGACCGTCTACTCCAATCCCCGCCAAGAGACTGGCATAGCTGGACATCCAACGTACCAATTTTCTGCTAATACAGGTCCTGCACATTACATGACTGAAGGACATCTGACGATGAGGCAAGGGGCTGACAGAGAAGAGTCCCCCATGACAGGAGTTTGTGTGCAACAGAGTCCTGTAGCTAGCTCGTGACTACATTGAAACTTGAGTTTGTTTCTTGTGTGTTTTTATAGAAGTGGTGTTTTTTTCCAAAAACAAAGTGCAAAGCTGCTTGAATCAGAAGGAGATTAACACACTGAACCGCTACAAGAGGGCAAAGCTTTTTTTTTTTTTTAACTTGAAAAGATTGCAAAGGGACAATGAAGTTTTTAAGAGCCATGTCCAAACTCATCTTCACGGATAGCTCAGAGGTATCCTCTTTTTGCCTCCCCCATTTAACTTGCCACCTCCCGGTCACAGTGGGCTTCTTGTCTTTCTATTCATCAAAAGTTAATGTTCAGATGTTGGTCTTGGTCATTTGCCAACTAATTTTAAAAATTAAAAGGCACTGCACATAATTTGCATAAAGGGCCCCACAAGGGTGGTTTTTCTTTTTCTTTCCTCTTTTTTTTTTTTCCTTTCTGCCTCCCCCCCTTTTGTTTGTTTGTTTTGTTTTGGGTGAGGGGGGTTGGGTTTTTTAAGTCCTCTAAACACACTTGGGCACGGAAATGCAGTACTGTAAGGAAGGGGGACCTCCAGCTTACACAAACATCATCTTCAGCTGTGTGAAAGGGACGATGGTGTTGGCGTTGTAAGGCACACTGAGCATGCTAAGTGGCGGGGATCAGGACTCTCCTGTCTGAACCTCCTGAGGAGCAAAGCAGCAATTATGTGGGAGCCTGTGGGTCTCCTGTCAGAGAGACCACGGGAAGATAGGATGCGACATGACTGGTCTCCTCACCAAGGTGCACTGAGAAGCAATCAACGGGTCAGTTGTGGCCAGTCCTGGGGAGGTCTGAGTGGTGGTCTTTGGGATAACCTTTGGCCTTATGGATTTGGACTCGAATGAGAAGAGCCTACCATTTCAGATGCAATCACTTGTGGACATGCTTTTGCAGACAGTCCTTAATGCTGAAAACACAGAGAATGGGTAATTCAAGAGGCCTTTCTTTTAAAATAGACTTTTGTGACCCACTAATTGTAAGGTATTGCAAGGTCACTTTGCGTGTGTCATAAAGTTGACTTCTTATTGGTTGAAGGTCACAGAAGTAGTGGTTTGCTTTGATGGAAATAGCTACAGCTGTGTCCCTTCCTGCGTTTACTTTTCCTTTGGCTTTTTTCTCGGCACGTGGTATCTCCACCATTTCTTCTGCACAAAGATGTCTTCTGTTCATCCTGAACATTTTTAAAAAATGCAGAATTTTATGTGACTGCTTTTTTGCCTCACAATTATGCTGTGAATTTTACAAAAATTTATTTTCTTTTTTGATAATTTATTGTACCAAAGCTGTTTTTATAGCACATAGATGTCTGTAACCAATAATGTAGCAGTTCTGCACTTTGACACAAGGTGTAACTAGACCATTTTTAAATGTCAGTTGAAAATTATGGCTGTACTATTGCTTAAACAAAACTGGAACTGTTGTTGAATCCATAGCCAATACATTTACAGCAATCTGTGTACTGAACATAGTAGATTGACATCTAATTCCAGATTACAACATCTGTTGCAGTCTCAGTGTGTTCAGGCTTCTGAAGGTAAAGGGACACTGGATCCAGAAGCTATGGAGCCAGCAGTTGACTCTTGTATTCCTGATTAATCTACTTGTAAACTTCAACGCAAGACCTTGATCCCTTGATCGTACCACCAGGTCCACAGTAGGAGCAGGAGTGAGCAGAGCTCTCAGCGCGACCTGACGTGAACAGGCTGGAGTTTAGCAGGTGCCTCGTTTTGAGCTTATGCTGCCTTAATGTAACACAGTCTGGCAGTTGCTAAATTTGTGTTCCCCTTTTAAATTGACCAATTTTAGGGTGTTATACTTTTGAGTGGTTGAATTGGGAGAATGAAGATAGCATAATTTACCTGTCCAGGATCAAAGAAGCCTAGAAAAGAAGCAGTAATCTACCTCTGCCGATAACCCTGTTCGAAACAACAGTAGGACACCACAGTTACTTTTCATGGGTCAACTCCATGTGGCTGGCTAGGTCACTTGTTCTGAACAAAAGCAGGTTTTTATATGTAAACAATGATGAAAGGCTCCAGACTGTGTAAATGTGAATGGGAACTTGGAAATAATCCGTTTTTATAGACCACAAAATTTTTTTGTTGTTAATCAGGAGATCCATATTTATTTTGTAATTAAATGTCAAGCCTGTGGATGATTTTTTGAACTTGGTAGTTCGTAAAGGTTTACAGTGAGTAAAAGGGTATCATCTTGAATATAGCAATATCAAAAGGGATTCAGTAGTTACTGCTGTTCAGGAACATAAGGTTAAGACACTATATGAGTCAGGGCATTTTTTTCTGTGCTGGTTGCCACATCTTAGCAAGCACCAAAAAACTAAAGCAGTTTTTAAGCCGGTATTTACTTAAAGAGAATCATAAAAGCCAATGCTTCTGCATACTGTGTTACGTTGCAGTCCAGTTTTGTGTGCTTTACTACACAGTTTGGTTACAGGACTTCTGTGCATTGTAAACATAAACAGCATGGAAAAGGTTAAATACCTGTGTTCAGATTGTAAGATCTAGTCCGGACTTGCTGTGTATATTGTAACGTTAAATGAAAAAGAAACCCCCTTTGTATTATAGTCATGCGGTCTTATGTATGATAAACAGTTGAATAATTTGTCCTCAGACTCTTTACTATGCTTTTTTAAAATTAATTTAAGAAAAATGTAAACGTAAAAACCTTCCTATGCAATTAACCTGGTCCAGGTTGGTAGGTATACCGAGTATAAATTTAGTCAAATGTGTAAAAAGGAAAATATTTGAGTTACATCAACATAGGCTTCAAATATCTCTGAAAGTAAAAGTTGGAGGTTTAACAGATCACTTGATTTTCAAAATTGATTCTTTATCTGAATAATTACTATATTCACACAACTTCTCTGTGCAAGTATTTTAGTTGGTGGTGGTCAGAGTGGTAGTGGGCTTTGACCTGCCTGGATGGGAGGGCACACATGGACCTGCCGCTCCTTCCCTAGACCCTCATTGTATCAGGGGCTTCGGTGTACACATGGAGGATTCCTGCCACAGAGAGTGAGGCTCCAACGGGAAGCCGGCTTGTTTTGTAAGTTAGCCTGCATAAGTGTATTAGGGTGGCTTTCAGCAGGTAAGGAACTTAGTTAAGTATTATTCTGTAAAATTCAGGTTGGTAAAAGTTGAACTTAGCACATGTAATAATGGAAAACTTTCTAGTTTTTTTCTTAGGGTCCGAGAGTTAGTAAGTGGCATATTTTGTGAAATGGACTGAAAAAAAAAACCCAATACCTATTTTTATTTAATGATTCAAACTATATGTTAAAAAAGTTCATTAAAATGCATTAATTATTATTATAAGGCCCCAAAATCCTTGCCACTGTACTCCTTCCCAGCTTGTGTGTTGTTAAGCTTATTGTCATGTTGTTTTAGGAAAATACAGAAATCACATGTGAAGCTGAGACAGCATTAAGTTCTAAGATGGTTCCCCGATTTCCTTTTGGTTGGTCTGCTTTTATGGGCCTTCAGAGTATAAGCACAGCGCTTATTTTTTGTCTACTTTTGTAGTGGAGACCATATACAATAGGCCCAGTGATTTATTCAAAAAATGTGACTTGGCCTTTAATGTCACACTTGAAGCAAGTTTGAAAATGTGAGATTATTAAGGGGGCAAAAGCCATGCACCAGTTTGCTACACTGCAACTCTGTTGGTACCCTCTGTTGGTACACTGAGTCCACGTTTAGGGTTCCAACATCTACTTGAGCTGCCTGCCTTCTGCCCAGAGGTTGGAAAGCTTTTAGTGTCAGAGTAGAGAAGAAGCCCTTTCTCATGACCGTGCTGGAGTAACTTCCTAGGATGAATATACCTCAGGTTTTTCTTTTTTTTTTTTTTTTTTTCCATCAGGTAATTTTTAGTCCAAAGAACAAGAGAAGAAACCCTGGGAAACAAGTTCATGATTCTTTTTGCTGTCCGGCAGCCGTAGTCAATGCACCTGCAAGGAGCCACCTTGTGAGTCCGGCGGGCGCTTGCCCTGGACCGGGGACCTCACATCCATGTGAAAGTATGAGGCTTCCGTTTTACGGAACGCTTGTTCACTGCCGCAAGCGGCTCGGTGCTTTTTGCCTTTGTCTTTTGTCTTATGCGTTCTAGATCGCTGCTGCTGTGGTGGGGTGTCCATGCCTCATAACTTTAACGATACCCTAGCGCTGAAAGCAAGGGATTTTCCACTTTTTTTTTTACACTCCGGTCCTCAGAGACAACAGCATTCCTCTGGCGGAGCATTAACGCTTGTCCACGTGCGCGCAGTCCCCATAGTCTCCTTCAGGTGCCTGAATCTGCTCCCATCTCGAGCTAAGCTCCTGCGCTACAGTCGGCGGGAGAGGCGCAGTGGGTCGGTCTGTGTTGGTCTCACGCGGGCTCCCCGCCACGCCCACCGGACTTGTGGGCGCCCTCCGTTGTCTTCACAAGCTGTACTACGCGAGGGCAGGCGTCACAGGGGCGCATAACGTGCGTCTTGACGCCTGGGCTGCGAACAGAGGCGGCAAAAGTTGTGAAGAGGGTTGGGAAAGGTAAGTAGGGAAGTCCTCGGGGCACAGCCGAGGTCGGTGGAGGATGAGGCCCGCCGCGTGGCCGTGTGCTACTGGGTGTCCCCATAGCTGAAAAGACACTCAGTTTTCCACATTCCAACCTTACATTGTTTGAAAGACCAGTTTGTCTTTCCAATTAAATTACCTAAAATTGCTACTTCCGGGGGTTTTTATTTTATTGTAAACTTGGTGCTAGTGTCCACTTTAATCACTGGAACCTCTGAATTCTCAGCTGAAACCAGGAGAGGCGAGGTCGGGTCCCAAAGGCAGCCCGGGCTGTGGCCGAGGTTTCCGTTCTGTGGGTGCAGCCGCCTGGGGGATGGGCCGAGCAGAAGATGGGTGTCCGGAGTAGAACGTGTTGGTTGGCCCAGCACCCAGGGTAGTGGGCCGGTGACCTGTGCCTCCCTGGTGCTGAGGACCCGCAAAGACACGAGGTGCTGTGGGCCGGGGCCGGGGCCGGGCTCCTTCACTCCGCCCGGAATGGTGTGAGATGCTTGAAGGCAAAGCACAACGGCAGTGTGGTGTCCTGGTGCCCAGTGGCAGTCGGGTGCCCCTCGGCTTACCGCGCCCAGCGTGGTGGGAAGTGGGCGCTGTGGGTGGGTGCTGTGGGTGAGCTCCAGGGGTCTCGTCATGCTGCCAGTGCTCGGCTCTCCCCGCTTTAAAACAGGCGTTCTGAGGAATTTGGAGTCACAGACCCCTCTTGGAGTTTTGGGTTCACAGTTGGCCGGAACTTGGGCGTGTTCTTTGAAGCCTTGAGAGTGGCATGGCTGCCTCTGCACAGAACGGGCTTACAGTGTGTCACACAGTGTTAGATCCAAGCCTCTGAGGCGGAAGTCGTCAGGTGCCGCCATTCCAAGTGCCCGAGTTCTCTCATGTTCCTGTTTGGAAGGCGCCAGTGCAACATCCTCTCAAGCTCTCTGGTGCCCTGGACAGTGGCGCGTGTTAACTTACGCCAGCCTCGGGGCAGGGCTTGGGAAAGCCCCAGGGCTCAGCTTGGTCGGTGTGGGGGTGTGTCGTGGTCCCCCCCCACCCCCCCAGCTCTGGTGGATTCAGACCCTGGCTGGCCGGGGCGTTAGCTCTGCTGTCTTGTGCCAGTCCCTCTCCTGTGCTTTGTCGAGCAATGCTATCTGGAATCAGTGCGGGATCTCGTTTGGCTTCCAGGAGATAATGCACGTCAAATCTTAGCCGACCCAGGTGTCGGAACTGTCTCAGAAAAGGAGTGCTGCCGGCTATCACAGAGCTTGGGTCCCCAGCATGAGTGAAGTCTACTGTTTCTACGTGAATATAGCAAACATGACTTAGGGAAGGGAGGTGAGTCTTTTCCATGAGTAATTAAACAGGATCATTGTGTAGTTCTGTCTGGAGTCCTTCGCTGGGTATTAACGTTGCTTTATTAGTTGCTTCTGCCTCAGCACAGTACCTATATCTGTTTACAATTTTGAGAGGTTTTTTTTTTTGATAGTTTTGCCATGACATTAGTTATGGTACTTACACCTGATAGATGACTTTCCAGTAGAATCCCTACACCAGGGCAGCTCTCTGGAGGGGTAACTGTGGGCCTTGGAAACAGCCCTCTTGCCAGGGTCTGGGGTCACATGTCCAGTGACCCAGCCCAAACCCCCAACCCCTGTGCCCATGCCCTCCTCACCTTTAGAGGGAGCTCTGACTTAGAAAGGCATGGCAACACTTTTAAGTGTATAAATCAAACATTTTGGGGGAAGCTTTTAAAAGTTATAACACACATTTTATTTTATTTTTTGGTCTTTTTGAGACAGGGTCTCACTGGGCAGTCCAGGCTGGCCTTGAGCTCACTTTGTAGCCCAGGCTGGCCTCAAACTCTCAATGATCCTCCTGCCTCAGCCTCCTGAGTGCTGGGTTTACAGGCGTGTGCCACCATGCCTGGTGTATAACCCACAAACGAGGGATGACTGTTGCTTTTTTTCAAAACAAAAAATTTACTTTGTTGATAAATAAGGTGATATCACTCAGCTTGGTTTTATTCAGTGCTACTTTTTTTTTTCTTTTTTGAGCCAGAGTCTCACTTTGTAATGCAGGGTGGCTTTGAACTCAAGTAGTATAGTCTGACAGGGATCCTCCTGCCTCAGCCTCCCAAGTGCTGGGATTACAGACCTGTGCCACCACACCCGGCTTTCTTCTTTCCTGAAGCACCCTCCCCTATGTCAAACCCAAGGACAGCAGTGGCTTGGAGTGAGTGCTCTCTTGCGTGAGAATGCCCGTGATTGACGTGACCGTGGCCTGTGGCTTTGGATGGATGAAGGTGGCAGTGGGTCACTGGTGGGGTTTCAGTGTCTACTTCAGGCGGATGAAGCCCTTGGGGAGGTAGAGCTTCCCACACGCCAGTAAGTCCCTCAACAAACCTGGTGCACGAAGTCGGGACGGCGGGGCTGCACACCAAGTGGCTACGTGGGGTTGGCCTCGGGGCCCTGGGCCTGGGCGGTGAGGACGCTGCCGGTAGACGTGGGTGTGGACCGGGCCCTCCTGCCTGGAGTGCACGCGGTGCACCCTCCTCTCCCGCGAGCTGGCTGCCCTCCGCTACTGACGCCTAGCAGTGGCTTCGCGTCTTCGCCCCGGACGGTGCGGGTGCCGGGAGCTCGGGGTCCTTGCACCCTGCAGATTCGCCTTCAGCGGTCACGGGACGGCGGGCCGCGGGTGGCGTGTGCCGTGCACGCCAGGCTGGCGGGCCGCCGTGTGTGCTCCGGAGTGGGACGCGCGGAGTGCGCGGGGCTGGCGGCCTTGCGGCGGAGGAGCGCGCCTTCAGCAGAGCCCAGCGAACGACGCGAGCCCTCGTGTCACCAAGTGGACAGGGAGCAGGCGGAGACCCGGCACGGGTGGTACGGAGCCGAGGGGCGCGGCCGTCCGCGTGCCGGGACGTTCGGCTCGGGCTGGTGGTGGGGAGTGGAGACGCCGGGCTTTGACGGTTGGTCCCCCCGCGGGGCATGGACGATGGGAGGGATCCGAGAGCCCGGCCGCGGTACCGGGAGAGGCCTGAGTGCCCCGAGATGGACACTTCCACTTCCTCACCCGGGGTGACGGAGACCCACAACGGGACCCGAGGGTTCTGCCCCTCTCTGCCCAGTGCTGTCGGTGTCCGCAGCCTCAGCGTCTCGTTAGCACTGCCTGACAGCGATGCGCAGTCCCAGGCCCAACCCAGGCCTGCGGGGTCAGTCTGCAGTGTGGACAGATTTACATGCACTTTATTTTAAATTTAGTTTTTTGAGACAGGATCTTGTTATGTAGCCCAGGCTGGCTTCTAACTCACAGCGATCCTCCTGCCCCAGCCTCTCGAGTGCTAGGATTACAGGCATGCGCCGCCACCTCACCCGGCCAACTGGATGAATTTTAATCTAGGCCCTTTTCAGGTGAGAGAAGAAAAATAAGGGAGATTTATTATCTTCTAGTGGCGATCTGAGAAGCCTTCCTTTTTATTTCCCAGAAACGCCCAAGCTTGCCTCATGCTCTTCCTAGTTGTCATTTCCGTATCTGTGGCTGGTAGCCAAGCCCACGCAGCACATCTTCAGTAACAGGAAGGCCAGCACTGCAGGAGGCTGAGGCAGGAGGGTTGCAAATTGGAGTCCAATCCATGTAATTTAGTGAGACACTATACTCGAGCATGAAAGCACAACACAGGGCTGGGGCTGTATCGCTGTGTGAAGGCCTGAGGTTCACTCTCAGAGCCTTGGAGGAGTAGGACTCACCTTGGCATGGGCTTCCCATTCTTTGCAATACAGCAAGTGTCAGCAAGTCACAGTGCACCCCTGTATTTGTATGGCCCCTCAAACTAAAGTGTTTTTACATTTTTAAGCAGCTGAAAAACATCAGGTGAATAATATTTCTTCATATATGTAAGTCACATGAAATTTCAACTTCCCTGTCCATAGGTGAAGTTTACTGGGACACATCCATGTTCATTTTCCTGTTGTCTGTGCTGTTCAAGGGCTGCCTGAGCAGGGACTGTCTGTGGCATCTCGTCACTTTGCTCTGAGATTTGGTGCCCTACTAACTGTGGCCGCACCAGTACAGCTCAACAACATTTCCAGGGCCATGTGTGTATCACGCTACCACATTTCATTTTGCTTGTATTACCAGTGTATACCCATTGTGGCAAAATGAGAAAAGTGGACCTGACATCACTGTTTCTCAGGTGCAGTGGAGTGTGGATTAACTTGTTAACTAAATTAAGTGGCAGATTGCAATGATGTGGCAGTTTCCAAAAGGACACAATATATGTTGATGTTACTCTTAGACACACTTACCAAAATATTTGTAATTCATAAGAAAACAATGGTAAGAAAAAAATTAGACAATTTAAAATGAGACAGTTCATCACAGAATTAATTAATTAATTGGACAGGGTCTCACCATGTAGGTCAGGTTGACCTTGAACTCACTATGTAGCCCAGGCTGGCCTCAAGCTCACAGTGATCCTCCTGCCTCAGCTTCCTGAGTGCTGGGATTATAAGCATGTGTCATTGTGCTGGGCTCAGAATTTATTCACCCAAAGAAAAAGCAAAAATGACATTGCAAGTAAAATTAGTTTCTGATTGGCTAGTTTGCTAGCTATTCAAGGAAAGCCACTCATCTATGGCAACTTAAGTCATTTTTGATAGCAGCAGCTGAAGAAATATGCTAGAGATAGAAAGTAAACTTGCTTGAGACTATTAGCCTTTCAACAATAACAGATGATCAAAGGGTTGACATTGGGAACAGGAGTCAGTAGTCAATTGAAAAAACAAAGGATTTTGACTGTCTTTCCCTGATTAGAAGGCTAAACATGTTACAAATGTTGCTGCTCAGTTGTTATTTGAGGAGCCAGAACCAAGTTGAAAGTCCCCGAAGACTTAACTTGTAGCAATAGTCTGTGTGGGACAACTACAGGCAGAAATATTTTCAAAGTTGAGAAAACTAGTTTCAGTACATGAAGCAGAATCTACTAGGGTGTGTTACAGCTGATGGTAGCAGAAATAATGTGTGAAATATTAAAGCCCTATATTTGGACAAAATACAGAACTTGTGAGACTGTAAGGCGGTAAAGCCTGTGGCTTGTCATTGTGCTATTTAAATCGGCAAGTACTTTGTGCAAAATGCTTGCATCTATCCTGTGTTCATGGGACCAATATTTTTAACAGTGACCTTCATTTCCACTTGGGGTTTTAACTATCAACAGTGCCATGAGGTTTGTTTATTTTCAGAAATAGTAGCTGGTATGCTGACATGGCCTATGTGATACAAGAACACACTAGTGGTTTGGTATTGATCAAGCATTTTAAATTTTGAGCTCAGAACCAAAGTTGACATTTTTTGAGTGATAACTGTGCTAGTCACTATTATCAAGCCCTGAATAATTGCTCTGGAAGTTCACTTTCACTGCAGGTCTGATAGGCTTTTCATGTCATCAGGCAAAACAGTGTTGCTGCAAGACTCATTCTGTGGAAGTCCCACGCGCAAGAACGAATGTGTGAATCATGACCACTGTTGAACTGCTTCATCTGCTATTTGTGTTGATGCCAAAGCAAGAACCATGCTGCATTCCTGTCTCACACATTCAGGAGACACAGTCTGGGCCTATGATACAGCACAGGCTGTGTCACAGACCTCAGTGCACCACCCCTGAATTTTCCGTATCTTAAGATCCATTCAACTGAGGAGCTTTTACCTGACTTTCAGTTGGAAGCGATTCATTTGTTAAAAGGCAACCATCAAAAGAAAAATCCCAAGTGTAAACTACAAATGCCTTTCAAGTGATAAATATGCCCTTAAAAATCTTACGCTTCTCAACTGATAGTAGTGTTGGAAAGTGCCTCCCTGCGTGAAGATATTTTCAGAGATGAACTATATAACTTCTCATTACAAATCTCCTTAGCAGATAAACGTGCGCAGTTGGCTGTGATGGTAGAAAGCGCTGCTTGGATCCTCAGTTAAGAATTCTACTTCTTTCCATTGCTAGATCGGCATTACAGAAAATTTGACTCAATTATTATATTTGAATTTTATCAATTATATTTTTAAAGTTGTTTTTTCCCTCTTACATAAAATGTTTGTCAAATATCTGAGGCATGTGCCTCTTGGGCCAGAAAACCCAAAGCATTTGCCGTCCAGCCCCTTAAAGAAAAGGTCTTGAGAAGACACAGCAAAAGAGAAGAGGGTTTAGCCTGCCAAGTCAATACCCCAAAAGATAGTATTTGGGGAGGTGCCCGGACCCGTTCTTCCACCCCAGGGTAATCTGTGCTCAGAATCTTTGGGCCCCTAGAGGGAGGCCTGCACTCCCGGTCTGTTGGTGCTGCTGCAGGCCACAAGGCAGGGAGCCACTAGGAGGCTGAAGCCTTGTGCCCAGTATGTCTGTTCACAGGTTCCTGGTCTCTGCTCTCCACTCTGCTCAGAGGCAGCCATTGTTTAGCAGCAGTAGCTCAGCACACAGTTACACATGTTGTCTCCCTGAATGCACATACCAGCCTGGGAGATGGACAAAATCTGCTCTTCTCTGTTTCCCAAATGGAGAAGACTGAGGCCCCAAGGGAACAGTTACTGCCCAGTGGCTTGCAACAGGGGGGCTGTTTTTTTTTTTTTTTTTTTGTCCCAAGCAGACAAATGTGAGAGACTGCTTTTAATCTGTTAAACCCTCCTTGGTAAGGACTTAGCGAGATGAATGCCCTGCATTTAGAGGCATTTTTTTATTTTGGGCACAAAATACACGCTTAGCAAATACAGAGCTAATTGTTGGAAGTGGCCTACATGTCCATCAACAGATGAATGGAGAAAGAGAATGTATTTACACACCGTAGAGTACTACTGTGCTCTGAAGGATAAACCTGAGTCATTTGTAGGAAGATGGATGCACCTTGTCTTTTTTGTTTGTTTTGCAGTACGCGGAGATCGAACTCAGGACCCTACGCTTGCCAGGCAGGCGCTTACTCTGCTGAGCTCTATCCACAGCCCTTGGGCACCTTGAGACCGAAATGTTAAGTGAAATAAATGGGACACAGGTGCTTAAATATCACGTGGTTTCTCTTAGATGAGAAATTCAAAGCCTGAACAAGTTAAAGAGCTAAACGAAGGAGGGATAAGAAACAGGGAGATGGATCTTTTGCAAAATGGGAAAGGAATCTGGAGACGAGGGACAGAGTGGAAGGAAAACAATTCAGCTGTGTGACACACGTGCAAATCCCCAGGATGACTATAATTACTGTGTGCTGCAAAGATGGATTCAAAGTTGAAAGAAAATGAACCCTTTTCAACATTATATATGTTGGGTGTGGTGGCACACATCTGTAATTTTAGCACTTGGGAGGCTGAGGCAGGAGGATCACCCTGAGTTTGAGGCCAACCTGAAAAATACAGTGAGATTCTGTCTCAAAACAATAACAATAAAAACAGCAACAACATTAAATCTATAACCCTCAGGCTGTGAGGTGACAGCAAATATCAATATACTGTCGAAAGAAAGCTCCCGAAGCCTAAACATACCTCAGAGACATCGGCCAGCTCCATCTTTCCACAGAGCCCATGGCCACAGGCCCCAACTGGCTGCTCGCCATATGACCACTGTGGCCAGGGACAGGTGAGTCTGTGTCTCCTCTCTCACTTTGGACTTTCAGTACAAGAGAAAGATTTGTTCCTGCGAGGTGCCCAGCCTGGGAATGAAAATGAGCCTGTGGTGATCACACAGGATCCCTTGGGCTCCACACCGCCACTGCCTGCCTGACCTCTGCTCTCAACCAGGCCCTCCTGTCCTTTGGCTGGACCCTCTGGCCTCTGCAGGGCTTCGTCTTGCAGGCCTGCTAGGGCCTGCAGATGGTTTGGTGTCACCAAATCCGTGTTGAAATTTCCCAACCATCCTGGTGGTGTGGGGGGAAGAGGCTTTATTTTTTATTTTGCAGAAGTAATGATTGAACCCAGAGGCTCCACATGGAGCTACCTCCCCTTTCTCATGTGTTTCACTTTGAAGCAGCAGGACCTCACTATGTCGCCAGGCTGGGCTTGAAGCTGTGATCCACCTACCTCAGCCTCCCAGAGTGCTGGGATTACAGGCCTGGGACATGGGAGCCTTGAGAGGTGATTATGTCTGTCTCTGATCCATGCCTGTCCTGTGGCACTGCCTGCCTTCCTTCCCGTGAGATTGCCTTGCTGCAGGGCCAGCCTGGCTTTCCTGCTTTCCATTGCCCGTTCACTTTCCCCCACGTCGTGATGGCCCTGCCAGAAGCTGCCATCCTGCCTTTGGCCATTCCAGTCTCTTGAACTATGAACCAAATAACTTCCTGCTTTTATAAATTACCCAGGCTTGGGTATAAAGTCATAGTGACAGAAAGAACGGAAGATTGATGCCCTCTCTCCCTTCCTCCCTGGCTTGTGGAGGAAGAAAATGGAGTGAGTGAATGAGTGTCTTCATCCACCTTATTCACCGGATCTGGCTGTCTGTGGCTTCTGGCTCCTCCCCAAAGTCAAAATGACCATGAAAGGATAACATTTTGAGTCAGTGCAGGACATCACGGCAGCCAGGACAGCGCAGCTAAAGACCCTCAAGAGAGAAGACTCCAGAACTGCTGCAGGAAGTGGCCAGAACCATGGGATGAGTGTGTTTGAAGCAAGGTGTAGATTTTGAGGGGATTCATGGCAGTGTGTCTTTTACTGTAATATATATATTTTTAAATTTTCAACATTATGTTTTTCTATCACACTTCTGTACTTAATTTCAGAAGAAAATTCTGTAAATGATGAATTATTTTGAGAGAACCAACTTCTTCCATGTTGAGTCATCTTATCCAAGAACAGGATAAAGTTGTTCATTTGTTAAATCCGCTTGGGTGCCTTTGGGGGGAGTGTTTGAATGTTTTCTTTATAAAAGTTTTACACAGTATTCTTGTTAGGTTTATGCTGAGGCATTTTTATTTTGTTTCTACTGTAAGCGGCGCTTTTTCTTCCAGTGTATCCTCTAATTGTCTATTAGATGGTTATATGAAGCCTGTTGATTTTTAGGTTGATCTTGTATCCTGTTGCTTTACCGAATTCTCTCATTTGTGTTTTGTCATTTGTCCACTGAGTCTTTTGTATTTTCTGGTATCCAGTGATATTACCTGCAAACGGGTGTGGGGAGTGTATATTTTCCAACGCACCATTTTTAAAATTCTCACTCACCTAATTATATTAACTAGTGGTTCCAGGACAGTATTAAACAGTCAAGACAAGGTGGGTGTGTTTATCTTGTTCCCAAGGTTTGTGGGAATGTGTGACAGTGTGATGTACCAAGAAAGATCCATATATCTGGTCTCTGTCTTCAGCTTTGGTCCTGGCACAGAGCTCCCGACGCTTTGGGAATTTCTGAGCAGAAGAGGTAAGAGAAACATGTTCTGCAATTTAAGGATCGTGTCTGAGTATATTTATGCCAATAAGCATGGGAGCTTGTTGCCATGGGAGTCAACCTGTGATGAGAGCATTGGAACTTTCAACTCCTCCCTCCACCCCTGGGGCGGGCGGAGGGGTTAGATGCCAATGATTTAATTAATTGTGCTGTGGAATGGTGCCTCCATAAGAACTCTGAACCCTGAGGCTTGGAGGACTTTGGGGTTGGTGAATGCATCCATGTGTGAGGGGACATTGCACCCCAAATCCATCAAACCTGAGGAGAGGTCTGTAGAACCCTGATTTGTTGGTGGTCAATTTGAAGGACAGGGGTCTGGGACTTTGTGTTAACATCAGGAACTGGGGGCAGTCTTTTGAGACTGGGCCCTTCACCTGGGAATCTCATGCTAACTCCAGGTAGCCAGTGTGAACATGAAATTGAATTTCAGGGCCTGGGTGTCAATGCACAACTCTTGTAGTGCCTGCACTCAGAAAGCAGGAGGATCACCATGAATTTGAGGCCGGGGATATATAGTGAGTTCAGAGTCAACCAGGACTGCATAGGGTGACCTTGTCTCAAAAACTAAAAAAACAAACCAAACAAAAACAAGAAATTGTATTGCAGGACACCCAACTGCTGTCTGAATTGGCTGTCAGTGTGGAAAAGGACACAAATCTGGTGTCAGAAGTGTCGTTACTAAATGAAGCCTGTTTTGCCCAATACCTACTCTTCCAGTCACGACACAATGAGGTTTGTAAAAGAGGAAGAGTGTATTAATGAGGCATAATGTATTCATGGAGAGAAGCTTCAAATGAGCCTTCTGAGGATGAGGTCCAGGAGGGTCATGGGATGGAGAGCCAGGCTCCTCTGGGGCACACGCAAGGTGCTTGTCGATGAGGAAAGTGAGGTCTCTTGGTAGTCTGCCCATAGGTTGCCAAGTATCCTGAATGGCTCTAAGACCAGTGTTCAGAAATGGTATAATTCAATCATTACTATGACTCAAAGGCAGAGTTTTGGGCCCTTTGATGTCAAATGTCACCCATTAGACACCGCACTGAAGAGTAGGGAATTTCAAATGTTTTGAAGTGGACAAAAGCGACATCCACCATTCTGAAAAACACCTTCAGTGACAGTGCCCCACTCTGACCCACAGGTTGGAGGTGAGCTCCGTAGCAAGGCTAAGGGGAGCATGCCGTTCAGCAGGGGGAGACACAAGCGAACCAGTAAAACTAATGAAGCTGGAGGGAGTTTCAGGCTGTGGCTTTCCTCCCCAGGTTAATGTGCTTCTTACAGCTCCAAATTCTTTTTGCCATCAATGTTACCTCGACTGTAATAGCCCAGGCTGCCCTTGAACTTGCAATAGTCCTCCTGTCTCAGCCTTCTATGTCCTGGGATTATGGTTGTGTGCCACCATCTCCCTCCAGCTCCCACATTTTAGGTATCTTTTGCCAACATCACGTAGTTGGTTGTACATTTTTATCCAGTCCAAAAGACATTTTGTTTATAGATTGGTTCTTTGGTTTTGTTTTGATACTGGGAATTGAACTCAGGACCTCACATTTGCCAGGCAGGTGATGTGCTGCTGAGCTACACCCCCAGCCCTCGTTTTGATTTTAAATGGACCAAGAACACTGTATGTTTCTATTATGTACAACATGATATTATGAATTATATATATGTTGTGGAATGTTCAAGTCTAGCTAGCTAACACATGCATGATCTTAAAAAGTTACCATTTTTGTGGTGAGAGCATATAGCATCCATGCTTTACTGTTCTTAAGAATACAAAGTATTCTCATTAACTATAGTCACCTTGCTGTATATTAGGGTTTAGATCTAGAAAATTCCCAACTTCTCCTGTTCTGAGGTGTGGCTTTTAGAAAGTGATCAGGTCATGGTGGTGCTGTACTCTCCAGGGGATTCATCCATCCATGAGTTCATAGTTGGGAGGTGGAGCCTGCTTAGGAGTCACTGGGGGTTTTCTCTGGAGGATTTATCTCCCTTGGCAGTGCTTCCCTTTTCTCCCCACTTGCTATTGCTATGAGATGAACAGCTTTCTTCTGCTATGCCTTCCTCCATGCTATTTCTGCCTTGGAGACAGCTAACCATGGACTGACTCCCCTAAAACCATAAGCCAAATTAAACTTCTCTCCCTTTAAGTTGTGGGAGTTGGGGTATTTTGTCCTTTTGACTGGAAAGCTAACACAGTGTAAATAGATCATTTGAACTCATTCTTCCTGTTTAACTGTGCAGAAATTATTTATCCTGTTGATATATGGGAAATGCTAGATGTCAAATATGCTGAGTTTGTGTGCTCCAAAGTTGAAGAATGAATGCTAAGGAATAACAGAGGTTAAGAATAGGAAAATTTATTGGAGAAAAGGAATAGCAAACAGGAACAGGGAAATGGGGACTAGGAAGAGCTCCTGAGAGACAGGAGGAATTTGGAATGGGTTGCCAATGAGCCCACCTCTCAAAGGACATATTATAGAGCAAAATCATGAGTGGGTATGACATGGGTCAAAATTATGCTCAACCAATAAGATTGCAAGTGTAGTCACTTAGGTAATATTGATCTAATGGTAACGAAGGCATATGGGTGACATCATTAATCTGTAGTCTTAGTCTTGTCTTTCATCTTAGTAGTCTTAGTCTTAGTTTTAGTGGGTGGGAGAGGATGGCCCATCCCTAATGTGATAATGGGAAATATCAAAAGGGTGATACCAGTGATCCCTGCCTCCATTCATCCCTTAGGAATATGTAAAGCCAGTCATTGTGACTTTAATCTTCAAGTGTGCCTCCAGTCACAGTCCTGATGCATTCTCATCCTCTGCAATGACTCCCTCCAGGATCCAGCCCTGACTGCCTATTGTATCTCTACCTAACTTAGTTCTTTATAATACAATGACCAACCTCAGCCAACCACTGCAGTAACCAACATTATTCTCTCTGTGAGATCAGCCTTTATTAGATTTTACATATGACTGAGATCACATGGTACTTGTCTTTTTGTATCTGACTTATTTCACTTAAAGTGACATCCTCCAGGTTCTTCTGTGTTGCTTTTTAAGGCTGCATAGTATTCCATGGTGTACGTATACACATTCTCTGTAGCCATCTGTCTGTTGATGACGTTGAGTTGATTCTGTACCATGGCTGTGATGATAATGATGTGATAAACAGAGCAGGGCAGATGTCTCATTAACATACCCATTTCCTTTCCTTTGGGTATACAGTGGTGCCTTGGTTCATGAATTTGGTTCTTTCCACAATTCCGGTTGCAAACTGAGTTGGATGAGAACCAAATCAAATTCACTGGTTGGGTTCGCATTGATGTTATGGGGAAATTTGATCCAGTTCTCATCCTGTTTGGTTTGCAACCAGAATTGTGGACAGAATTTAGTTTATAAACCGAAGTGTTACTATGCCCAGGAATGAATTGCTGGGTCATGTGATAGTTCTATTTTCAATTTTTTGAGGATGTGCCATAGTGTTTTCCATAATGGCTGTAGTAATTTACATTCTCGCTGTCTTAGTTACTTTTCTTGTTGCTGAAACAAAACACCTAAAACCTAGAGCTCAAGAAGGAAAGGCTTATGGTAGCTCATAGTCTGTAGAGGTTTCAGTTCACAGTTGTTGGGCTGCAAAGCAGGGTGGCGTGGCAGAAGGACATCACAGAGGAGAAACAGCTCATGGCAGGCTGAAGGCAGCAGAACGGCGAGGTAGTAAACCGCAATCAATGGCAGCAGCCTCTTGTTGTCTCTCATATCTTATCCAGGCTACACTCCTGTGTTAGTCACTTTTCTCGCGTTGCTGAAACAAAATACCCAACACCCAAAGTTAAAGGAGAAAAGGTTTATTTAGCTCACAATTGTAGTCCATAGTCAGCTGGCTCCAAGGCAGGATGGTACATGGCAGAGGGGCAACAGTTTGTGGTGGTGGAAGACAGCAAAAGCAACGAGAGAGAGAGAGAGAGAGAGAGAGAGAGAGAGAGAGAGAGAGAGAACAGTAACAATGCCCTCAGGGCAGGTGGCACTCACACTCAGAGTGGGCCTCCCCATTGTCCAGGCCCGGGATCATGCCGAACCTATCAGTGGAATAATGTAGTAATCACATACCCTTGATCCTGGCATCACACACTTAATCCCAACATCACATGCTCTAGATCCAGCCTGTTGTGGGTGATATGTCGTGTCAACTTGGGGAGTCTAGAGGTTTGGCTGAGTGACTCAGCAGGAAGCCAGCGTGCTTACTTTGTATACATCCTGAGCCTGTGGAAGAGGAGGGCATGGACACTGTGGTCCATGGATCCACAACATTCCACCCCTTGTCAACTTGGCAATCAGACACTTTTCCTTAAGCCAGTCTTTAGATATAAAGACATGCTTATATTAGAACCATAACATTTTGCCCTGTACAAATGAAAATTAAACACTTTTAACGTTTAAAGGCACAAAATAAACATCACCATTTCAAAAGGTACCAACAGGGGAATATAGAGCATTGGGACCAAAGCAAGTCCAAAATCCAGCAGGGCTAACTTCGTGTCCTTTAATTTTATATCCAGCATCTGAAGCAACTTGTGGCACATTGTGAGCTCTAAAGAGCTTGCATGAGTCCACCCCTATGGCACTTCTGGTGGTTACAGCTCCATGGCTTTTTTTTTAAGGCTTGCTTTGCTCCCTCTTTGCAGCTTTTTTTTTTTAGATGATTCACAGTCCTGTCTTTTTAAACTTTTTTTTTTTTTTTTTTTGCGGTACTGGGGATCGAACTCAGGACCCTGCGCTTGCTAGGCAAGGGCTTATTCCACTGAGCTATATCCCCAGCCCCTTTTTAAACTTTTGAGGTCTGCAGGGCACCTTTTGCTTCACACTCACAGCTTCACACATTGCCCCTCAGGGGCACATTGCCTGGCCTCCCAGGCCTTCTGAAATCTGGGTGGAAGCTTCTTTAACCTCAGAACTCTTGCATTGTTCTTGCACCTAAAGCCAGGGCCACATGGATGATGCCAAGGTCTGCTGCCACCTGGAGCAGTAGCCAAACCTTCCTCTCTCTTGGCCATAGGGATTGAGTGCCTGGATCGCTGGGCACTCTGAATGCAATTCTGAGGAGCAAATTCTCTATGCTGCCTTTATTTTGGAACCTGGTGCGGCTGCTGCCGCTATTTTGGAATATGGTGCTCTTTAGCTTCCTTCTCAAGGTAAGGTCTCTCACCTTTGCAGTTTTGAGGCTGCAAAGGGTGGGAGACTTGCTGCTTGTGACGCCCTCAGGCCATCTTTTCCATTCTCTTGTTCCTTCTCAGCAATACAGATCTCCTCAGCCTTATCTTTGCAGTCCACAGTTTTACTGGAGCTTTTTTTTTGGCCAAGCTCACAACATTTTAAATCATCCTGCTGTGCTCTTTGCTCTTGATTGTCTGTATAAATCTGGCTAAAAGCCCCCAACAATAGCCACGCCACTGCCCCAACATTCGACTGCCTTGAAATTTTTTTTGCCAGATTAATCATTTTACTGCCAGCCTTAATCTCAGTCTTAGGCTAAGTCTCTGGACATGAGCAAAATGCAGACAAACTTTCTGGCAAGCCATAACATACATCATCTGGAGTCCAACAACCAATGCAGTCCTTCTGAACAGAAACCTCCCGAACCTGGTCTTTACTGGCAAGATTTCTATCAGCCTTCTGGTCTTCTGATCTCTGACCAGAATCTGCCAGACAGAATAGCTGAAGTTGTTCTAGCACATCTCTTTCAGGCGACATCTCCAAACCTTTCCAAACTCTTCCCACAAGCCATTTCCAAAGGCTCTTGAACCACATGGTCAGATAGAGTAGGTACCAAATTCTGTCTTGGTTACTTTCCTCCCTTTTGCTCTTGTGGTTTTTGCTGTGTGCCACCACCATGAACATTTGCTCTCTGCCATGTGCCACTCTGCCTTGGAACCAGCCAAGTATAGGCTAAAACCTCCAGAAACTGTAAGCTAAATAAACCTTTCCTTCCTTCATTTTGGGCATTTGGTATTTTGTCTCAGCAACGAGAGAAAAGTAACCAAGACACAGCCACTTCTGGGAAACCCTGGCCTGACCGCATGAGGCTTTGGGGGGCCCAGACACCAGCCGGCACACCCCCCAGCAGTACGGAGCGGTTTCTTCTTCCTACATCACCCTCAACACATGTTATCTGTACTCTTTGTAAGTAGTAGCCATTCTAATTGGGGCAAAATAATCTCTTATTTTGGTTTTCATTTGCATTTCCTTGATGATGAGGGATGTAATTTTTCCATATGCCTGTTGATATTTTAGAAATATCTGTTTAGGTCTTTGCCCATTTTTTAAAAAACTGGGTTATTTGCTTTTATGCTGTGTAGTTGTTTGAAGGCTTTTTTTAAAAATTGGTTCGTGTACCCCCTTAGATTTGACGTAAGTACTGATATAATTGGAAGTAAGTCTACTTTCTTCCCCCTCCGTGTTGGTATTTTTATGCTGTTTCCTTCTTTTTTTAAAATTGAGTATTTAAAAATTATTATTATATTCCTCCTATTAGTCTGGAAATTGTACAGAGTTTTTTTTGTAAGTGGTAACTATGGAGATTACAAAGTGTGACATTCATCTACTAAGACTAATGTTATTTAAGCATTTTTACCTTCTGCCCAGGTGATGCAAGGACTTTAGAATATTTCTAAATGTAAACATCACTCCGCTTGTATGCTGTTATTATCACAATTTAATTCTGTATGTTTTTAGCCCACACGAGTTTTTAGTGCTATTTAAACAGTCAGGGGTTAATGAGATCTTTTTAACACTAATGTTTACCTTTTTCTTCCCCATCATTCATTCCTGCGTTGCTGAGCTCCCAATTAGGGTTACTGTGGTTTCCTTTTGTTTGAAGAGCACTTTCTAGCTTTTCCTTTTTGTGAGAGCTGATAGCGAATTATTTTAGTTTTAACATTTGAAAATATACTTTACCTTTAGTATAGAATGATCTTGTAAAATTTTAAATAACTTCCTAATTTTAAAAAAGGGACAAAAATAATTCAGAGGATTTCATACATTCTTCTCTAGTCCCCTCTATCACAAACATGTAATCAAATCATCATGATTGTGAAGTCAGTAAAATTAACAATGGTGCCATGCTGTCACCCAGCCTACAGGCTTTTTTTGAAATTCCATCATTCTTCCCACGAATATTGACGGGATCCTGGCCCACAGCTGTCACATCCCTGTGGTCTCCTTTAATCTGGGGTGACCTCTGCCTTTGTCTGTCATGACCTCGGCACTTCTGAAGTGTTCTGGCTTGCTATGTTGTAGATTGCCCCTCAGTTTTATAGTTTCCTGATGCTTTCATGTAATCACATTATATATTTTTGGCCAGAATACCTAGAAGCTATGTCACATTGTTCCTGGAACTTCCTATCAGGAAGGAGCTCCTGCTTTGGAAACAGCTCATCCCTGGCAGCTTAGGTTTGCTCAGAGGGGTGTTTGTTTTTCACTTTTTCTCCCCTGTAAGCTTTCTAGCTTCCCTTCTGTAAGTGACAAGTGTTATATAGGAGATACTTTGAGATTGTGTGCATTTGCAAGCTATTGCTGTGTAACAAGTTACCCTAATGTTTAACATTATAATGATAACCTCTCATATTGCACAGCTAGCTTCCTTGGGCCAGGAAGTTGGGAGCAGTTTAGTAGGATGTTTTTGGCTTGGGATTGCTCAAGCTGAGTTACAACTGAGATGCCCAGCTTCCAAGCTAACTCCCTCATAGCTTACCCAGGCAAGGCTCAGTAACTCACTGAGTTGAGACAGCAGCCTCTGTCCCCCAAGCACAGACATCTCTGTTGCAGCATCCTCAGGACCCTTAGTACCTCACTCCCAGCTCACTGAGTGATCCCAGACCATAGTGCAGAAGCCAGCACACCCCCCTGACTTACCCTGATCATGCTGTGAGGTGGCCCCAGGGTCTGGTCCTTGTGACCAAAGAGTGGAAAGCATTTTTTCTGATACTTCATTGCCATTGTCATTACCATATGTCAGTCTTTTGTCTAGGGTTCATCTGACCCCGCCTCAGCCCATGGTTGCTGTTGCAGATGGGGACCCACAGGAGCTTGTTACTTGGTCACAAATGAACCTTAGCGAAGTGCTAAGTCCGTTCCGGGCTGACTGTGGTTACCATTGCTGTCTTGGGCACTGTCCATTAGGAGCCCTGTGGAGCACACAGGGCTCTGAGCTCATGTGTGTCAAGGGCAAGTGCTGCAAAGCTGGCTGGCCAGGTGTTCCCGGGGCCACCCGAGGTTTGTCCTGTCACCTGGGATCTGGGAGGGACGGAGAAACCAAGTGGTAGAAGGAAGTTCCCACGAAGCTTTTCCCTGTGGACTAGCCACACTGTCCACAGCCCTGTGTTCCAGGGAACCCTGGAGTCCAGGTGGGATGTGGAAGTCTGGGTCTGGAGGCTGGAAGGACATTGAACATCCCCATGGACACAGGACAGAGTGAGAAATGCCCCCATCCCTGGGTCGTCTGGGATAAAATGTGTTCGGGCACCTTTTTGAAACTGCAGGGTGCAGGCGCTGAAATGTTTCTCAAGGAAGAAAAGGGGCTGGGATGGGGAAGAGGGGAGGGAGGGAGGCATAGTGAAAAAGAGTAAGGTGCAATGTGTGTGTACGCCAAGTCCCCATGGCCTTGTGCTTGTTACATGTCACAGATGTGGACAAATAAAGCCAGGCCTGGTGGCACATACCTGCCATCCCAGCATTTGGAAAGATGAGGCCCGAAGTTGCCTCCAGTGTGAGCAAGTGAGTTCATCAAAACTGTGGTTTCAGCATAATAATCCTGTGTAATATGGTAAAAACTAGCAAGTGTCCTGGAGTCCGAGACCATCACCACTGGGGAGACGGACCATTAGTTTAGCTTTTGGGGAGGAATTAAATACCATGGTCACAGTGGACACAGGCTGGAAGACTGGCTCTAAAATTAGAACCATCGTGACATGAGCATGTAAGTGTGCTTTTCACGGCAGAGAGAGTAAGTTATGTAGGATGAGGGAAAGAAGCATTTAGAGTGACAATAAACACAAGAATCCTCAGTTTTAAAAACTGGGGCAGGATCAGGTATGTTGTCGAAGGCCTATAATCCCTGAACTCAGGAAGACTGCAGCAAGGTTGAGGTCAGCCTGGGCTGCACAGTGAGAGCACATGACAGTGAAAATTGCCCAGTAACTTCCCCTGAAGAGTTTTAATTCATAGTCTGTAGTGTTTGTGTTCAAAATTTCATACGCAAGCATAAAAATGGGACAGTAAAAGAAATATTTTAAAAGCGAGACTTACAAATACTATACTATAAAAAATGGGAGGCTGTACAAAGTTTTCTGAAGTTGTTCAGCTTTTGTCAGTGTGGGAACATTCTTTCCAGATGAATTATCTGCTTAGCTGTGGCCTTCTGGAAGCTGGGTCCTCTTTCGTGGCATGATGTGACCTTGTCTGTTTCACCAAGCCCCTGCTGGCGGACATAGACTTACCTTATTTTATTTTTTAAGCCAACTATTAAAACAACGAAAAGCTGGGCACAGATTGGTCTGAAATCCCAGCATTCAGAAGGCAGGAGGGTCATGGCGAGTTTGAGGCCAGCTTGGGCTATGTAGTGAGTTCAAAACCAGCCTAAATTACATAATAAGTAAATAAACTAATTAAACAATAAATGACACACTGAAAATGTACATATAGTCATATACGTATCTTTTCCCCCTTCTGTACTAGGGATCAAACCCAGGGTTGTTGCATGGCTGAGCTGTGTCCTCAACTTTTTTTTTTAAGGAGGAAAATTTTATTTCAGTTCACATCTGTTTTTAAAAAACTTTATATTTTGAGAAAGGATCTGGCTAAATTGCCCAGGAGCAATTTGAACTTGTGGTCCTCCTGCGTTAGCCTGTCTCGGTGCTGGAATTACAAGTGTGTGCCACTATGCCCTGTACTTACCTAGTTACTTTTCTAGGACACAGCCCTTCGGGTAGACCTACTAAAGGACAGCAGTGTTTTACATCTTATGCTGTGCTGCTCACACTGTTTCAGACAGTTCACAGAAGGGCCACTCTGCTTTCTCCCCTCCCTGACTTTTTTTTTTGGTGCACGGAACCTCTATATGTTTATCATTTTTTTCTATTGGGTTTCTCCTCTTTTTATGGATTCTTTTGAGTTTTGTTAACTTATGAAAAGTACCTAACATGCGTAAAAGGGTAGGCAAATTCCACAGGTACATGTATGTACTCACCAAAGGCAAGTGCTATCGCTAACACAGAGTGCCTTTTACATATGGAAGTAAGTGCTCTGTGGCTGTCCTGTGTATTGCAAGTATGCCTTCCAGTTTCCCCTTGGTCTCTTAATCTGTCTATGGTGGCTTTGATGGATGGATACTTAAGTTTTATGAAATTAGATGTTAGGTGTTTCTTTCCTAATTTTTGACTTTTCTGTCCTTTGAAGACAGACCTCTGCCCTCCTGGGTATAAATACTCTTCAATGTTTTGTTGGACATTTATTTGCATTTGAATATTCTATTTGCAACAGACAGTGCATGTGTAGAGATGAAAATATAAGTTTATATTGCCATGGAAAAATGACGCCTCACTATGAGAGTAAACTTCCCAGTTCGTGATACAGAATTACAGTGTTGAGTTTGGGATACTGTTAGTGGTTTTGGTTTGGTTTGGTTTGGTTTGAGTTCTCTCCTTTCTAAAGTTTTTTAAGGTACAAAACCAGAGCAATGTAATGAATTACCTGTCCCCATTACCACAGGCCAGCAACTGTCGCTCTGTCAACCCACTCCCCGTCTACGTTGTACTGAACATCTCAACCTGCTGTTCCATCTGTATAGGTTTCGGTGTGTGTCTCTGAAATGAGCACTGTAAAGCAGCATAACCCTGATAACACTGGCACGCCTAAAGATATAATTGTTTATAATCACATATTAAGTTGTTCAAGTTTCTAATTATCTCATAAACATCTGTACAAGTCTCACATGTTGGAATTGGTCAGTGTATCTCTTAAATCTCTTCACTCTCAGCTTCTCCTTTCATCTCTTTTTCTCTTCCCTTCCTTAGCCTGTAGTCATCTACAAGGTGTGATCAAAATAGATCGTGAATTTAAATTATAATTATTACAGTAAGAGATATTGCCATGAATCCCCCTCAGAATACTCCCCTCCCTTTAAACACACTTATCCCATTGTTCTTGCTACTTTCTGAAGCAGCTCTGGCATCTTCTTTCCTGAGTGTCTTTATGACACGTGATCAAAAATGTGGTGGATGCTGCTGCCAAGCACCGTCCAGATAAAGACAGCTCAAAAAATCATCACCTTGTGTTCATTATGCACCATATCTAGCACCAAGTGACTTCTGGCTTTCCCTCAAAGTCGAAATGACCACCAAAGGTGACCATTTGGCATGGATTCAGGACATTGAGGCAGCCAGGACAGCACAAATAGACACACATGAAAAGACTTCCAGGACTGCCTCAGAAAGTAGCAAGAACAGTGGATAGTGTTTTGAGGGGCATTCATGGCAATGCATCATTTACTGTAGTAATTTTTTAAAAAGCTTTTTAACATTTGCCATATTTTTTATCATATGTTGTATGGACTAGACTTTTCAGATCGCATTTGAGGATGGCGTTTAACGTTTCTCCATCTTTCAGTTTTCTAGGCGACTGGGAGTTGAAGCCTGTTTTGGACTCGTTCAGGTGTCAGGGCAGTGGCTCCATGGCCATCGCCTGGAGGTGTAGTGCTGGGGAACTGAGAGGGATTTGAATTCCTGTGGTTATCCAGGAGGGGAAACAAGGGGTTCGGGTGAGTCGGGGGAGGCCTAGTTTGGGATGTGGAGGCACCAGGGACCGTGGCCAGCAGAAAGCTCATTAGTCCCATTCACAGCGCCTCGGGGCAGGTTCATACACTTCCCAGTGATCTGACAGGTAGCTGCCGGACCCTCCTGGATTCTCTCCAGATCCCTCCTGGGCAGGGAACCCCAGTCTCCCCTGGGGCTCTCTTCTCTCTCCCTGGGAACCCTGACTTTATTCCCTCCTCTATCAGGAAAGTCAGGGCTAAGTGCATTTTCTCTGCTTATGAATCTAGAGGATGACTCCTAGCAAGTAAGACCTTGTCTCAAAACAAGAAAGAGCTGGACATGTGGTTCAGCGCAAAGGCCCTGGGTTCAACCCCCAGTACCTTAAAAAACAAAACAAAACCAGTAAAGGGGATTTCAGGTATTTCCAGGCAGTCAAATGTCTGGGAAGGGCCCGATACCCGTGGGCACAAAAGCAGATCGTCTGGCTCTGCAAAGGTTCTAGTCATTTCTTCCGGGATGTTGGACCGGAGACAAATGTCGCTCGCTTGACACGAAACAATCAAAGTCGGGCCGCGTCAGTATCTCCCTGGGAGCCCCAGAGAGGCGCATCCTGGGGGACACGCTGCCCTCGCCCGGCTCTCCGCAGCAGGAGCGCGGTGACCGCGGAGCTCCCGCGGGCCCAGGAGCAGCACAAAGCTGGGGCGAGGGGAGGGGCCGGGCAGGGCGCTGGGGGTGACCCCGAAGCAGCCAAGGGTTGCGGTGCGCAGGTGGAGAGTCGGGGGTGCGCAGGTGGACAGGTCGGGGTCGGGGGTGAGGCCTGCCCGGGCGTGGTCGTCAGGCTGGGACACCCCGCGGGCACGGAGCGCTCTTCCTCCAGCTTTCAGGCTTCTAAAGGGAGGTGAGGTGCCCGCTAGCAAAGATGAAGAACAGCAGGGGCAGGCGGGTCACACAAGAAGAACAGTCAAGGCCGCCAGTCTGAGCGAAGTCCAGCCAGAGGCGGAAGAGCCCGTTACGGTTTTGCTGCCACGTGACCGTAGCGCGGGCTCTGATTGGTTAGCAGCCGGCCTTGCTGAGGTGGTGGCGCGTGCGCAGGCCAGAGCAGGCGGCCCTTCCTGGTTATAGAGCTGGCTCTTGGTGTGGCGGGGTCACCTGGTTTGCCCCGGGCGTCTGTCCTGAGGGCTACAACAATGCGCAGGTCAGACCTACCGGATGAGGCTTTCTAGCGGAGACGCCACAACTTCAGAGTTGCGCCCCTGTCTCGCTGTCTCAGGGCGTGGCGCCTTGCTCACTGGAAAACCCTGGCCAAGGCCGCGATCGCGTCCTGGCAGGAGCCCAGCCCCAGCGTGCCCGCCCGCAGCGTAATGCCACCATCCGGTCCAGGGAGGCATCGCTCTGCCAGATTATTAGGCTGACATAGGTGCGATCCCTTTCACCGAAGAGGGTTCTGAGGCGTGAAGAGGTTGAGGCTGGCCCAGGTTCACACAGGCGGTAGGTACGCGGCAGTTAGGATTTGAAACTACAGGATTTCTGACCCCAGAGTTCAGGCTCATTTCCCAGCCATTCCACTCACCGCTGATTCGCACAGTAAGATGATAGGGGCCGGGATTATTTGCTGTGCTGGCAGGAGACGGGGACTGGGTCCTGCTGCTCCTAGGACCTGGCTCTGGCTCGGTGGCCCCTTGTGTCTTCCTGGAAAGAACTGAGCCAAACAGGCGGCCATGCGCAAGTATAGGCCTCTTGTCAAGTAGCTGTGGAAACAAAATCAGCAGGAGTTCAAAACCACTAGCCATGCCTGTATTTCACTGGCTTTTTTCCTGATGCCTAGGGAAATTTAATTTATACTTAGTATAAATTTAAATGAGGGCCTGTGGTTACAACCTAAGGATGACTCAGCAGTGATGGGGAACCTTTTTGAGTTTCAGTGATAACAGCTCACTGCAGCCCGTGTGCCATAGGTTCGCCACTACCAGTGTAGAGGGTGGTTTACAAAACTGGACTGCGATTTCCGTGAGCTGCTGGTGTTGGGGAAGGACCGTGCTGTTCCCCAGGGTCTCAGGCCCGGTCCAGGGGCCTTGCTAGGAGATGGAAGTGGGAAAGGTGAGGGCAACGAGCCTGCAGGGAGCTCCATGAGGAAGCCCGGGGAGGGGCCAAGACAGGACCTTGTGATGTGAAAGCACCGTTCTATACCTTCCAAACTTCCTCCAGGAAAATCCTACAAGGGACACACCGGATCCCACTCCGTGGCGCGGCCCCCTGTTGCCTGTGCCTTCTCTCCCTGTCATTCTCAATCTCTGGCTGCATGGCCTTGCTGTGGTTGCTGACTGCGGGTGACCAGAACTGTCTGGGAAGCATGTGGTACTCCTGCAGGTTGCTTGCTTCTGATGCGCCCCGGCCCAGTCCGGAAAGCACTGTTCTCCCTCTCACGTACTCAGCGTGCCCACTGGCTCTGTCCTCCCCGCCCCACTTGCCAGCTCTGCCTATGCAGGCAGCTGTGTTTTTCGTGTTTTGAGCAGCTGAATAATCAGAGTATTCTTTCATAGACAAATATGTTATCTTCCCTTTGATGTCACAGATCAATAAAAGAAGTTGGTACCAATTTAATCTCGACACCAGATCCCTGTAGATAGGATTTCACACTGTACACAGTGTTCCAGCCCTTGCTGTGAATGTCCGCATCCCCATATGCAGGTGTCACAGGTGTGTGGTGCTAGCCCCCACCCTCCGGCTGCTACCATGTATCCCCAGGTGGAGGTGTGGCTGGCACCTGGGAGTGCTGTCTCCAGTGCTTGGTTTAGAGCTATTTGGGGCACTTTTGTGGCTCTCATCCCTGAGCGGGGAGGGCACTATTGACACGCAATGGGTGGTGAGCAGAGGTGTTGCTTAGTGCCCTGCAATGGATAGGACAGTGAGTATCAGGAGGTTAGAAAGGGCCTTGAGCCAGGCACAGTGGTGCACGCCTGTAATCCCAGCACTCAGGAGGCTGAGGCAAGAGGATCACCATGAGTTTAAGGCCAGGCTGGGATCCATAGTGAGTTCAAGGTCAGCCTGAACTACATAGTGAGACCTTGCCTCAAAAAAACAGACAAAACTGCCACTGGGCAGGAGTAAGTGAGTGACCAGGTTGATGAGTGCCCCGCACAGCACTATTACCCTCCCTTCTCTCACTTGGTCCTCCCTTGGCCCAGGAGGGGAGCAGTGGCTCACTTTACAGCCAAGGAAACTGAGGCTACATTGATCTTAAGACCTCTGCTGAGAGAGGCTGAGCTGGGCCATGCCCGTCTCCTGCCCCTGGACCTGCCTTGGGGCTGCTGGGAGAGGCCACCAGGTTCTGCTAGGTCCTTTGAACTTGGCCTGAGGTCCTGACCCAGGCCCCCAGCCACGCTGCAGCTGCTGCCCGGGCAGAGTCTTTGGCTGCCCTATAGGAACCTTTTGTGCCAAGTGTCTTTTGATGACCACAAGGCAGATTTCTGACCTGAACTGTGCCGACACTGAGGCTCTGTGGCTCTGTGCCCCTGCTTGCTGAGAGTGGGCTGCGCGAGGGGCCTACTGACAGCCTGTTATGGTGTGGGGGATGTTTTGCAAAGTGAACAATATAATACAGACATGTTTTATAAGATTATTTATAATAGTCACCAAAAGAATCATGTACAAGAGTGCAGGATATCTGTCCACACACTACAGACCAAGGAATCTAGCTGAGGGCCTGGAACCCACAGAAATGTCCTGCATGAGTCTAGCTGAAGACGTAGAGCTCATAACAATGCCTCCCACAAGTCCAGCTGGAGGCCCGTTTCACAGATCTGTGCTGGGAAGGCCCAAAGGTCAGTGGTGGAAGATAGGAAGTCTGTGCCAGCAGGATGAAGGATCTGTGCTAGCAGGCTGAGGGATCTGCACTGGAGCCAGGAAGTGACACTCAAAATAAGAACCACAGCTCACCCGAGAGGTACCACAGCCATCTTCAGCCACAGTGAGGTCCCGAGCTCCTCTGATGGTCAGGAAAGCTGAGTTCCCATCAGGAAAGCCAACACAGCAAGCTTCTCCAGGAGACTGAGCAGTGCACCATCCTCCCCTTGGGAGCCAAGAGGTGATGCTCAGAGTGAGGGCCAGAGCTCCCCCAAGGTGAACCAGAGCTATTCTCAGTGGCAATGAGGTCCTGAGCTCCTCAGAGGATGAAAACAGCCACGTTCATCAGGAAAGCCAGCATGACCAGCTCCTCCAAAAGAACCAACAGCTTCTACCAGCTCGCAACAGCCTTTCGTCTCCAGTTCTACCTCTTATACTGCTGGCAACAGTCCCCAGGTGGGCCTCCCACACCCAGCACCACACTTACTCAGTTCAGCTGGGGGTTATAAGTTGACCACTGTTGGTCAATTCCCTACAGAGCCCTTACTTTCCTTGTATTGGAATAGACAGTTTGGCTTGAGGCATAAACAGAGGGGAGGTGCACCTTACCCTGCGTGAACATTTGTGCTGTAAGGCTACCTCAAAGGGTCTCCTGGATGTGCATGGCTGTATGGCTTGGGATGGCACATAGGTCCTTAAAGGTGACCTGCTTTTCCGAGATGGTGGGAGGGAGCTGGTTTTGCTGGGTTATGCTGAGGAACGATGGACCAGTAGCCAGCACATCGGCATCTCCCAGGTGCCATGCTGGGGAGAGAGAGTGCTTTGATCACTTTCCACTCAGTACACACATGTACTGAGTACTGATGCTAAGTGTGAGGCCCAGACCCTAAGGAACCTACTGAAAGCTGTTCCTAAAGGATCATATGTGGGCTGTGTTTCCAGTGACAGGAAACGAGTGTTTACCTATAGAGGTCTCACAGCTGAGAAGAGTCTCCCCCGTGTTGCCTTCTGTGTTAGTCAGCTTTCTGTTGCTATAACAAAACACCTGAGAACAACAACTGAAAGGGAAGTGGGTTTACTTTGGTTTGGTCCATGGTTGATTAGCGCCATTGCTGCAGGTCCCAGGGTGAGCCAGAGACATAGTGGAGAGAGCATGGTAGAGGACAGGTGCTCACCTCATGGCAGCCAGAAAAGGGGGAGCAGGAAGGGAGGGAGGGAAGAGGAAGGAATGGGACGGAGAGCTCATGATCAAATCACTTTTCAAGCCCATCAGCTTTGAACATGTGAGTCTCTTGGGGACATTTGAGATCCAAACTGTGGCACTGTGGCAGGAAAAGCATCTGCTTCCTGACTCCTGTTTTCCCCTATGGCTTGGTGTCTAGTTAATAGCACGGATGGCAGAGTACAAACCCCAGCACTGTCTCCCCCAAGTCATTAAACATCTCAGGGCCTCAGTTTCCTCATCTATGGAACAGAAGTACAGCGACACCTTCCTGGTAGGATAGTTGTGAGGATGCACGAGTTAATGCTCATACAGGGCTCCAGCTGTGCCATGCAGTGACTGTCCTTGTTAGCTTCCCTTTGACCAAGGAAGTTGGCCTTGTTGCATAATTACTGGTGAGCTCGCTCAGATACCCTCACAGTGGAAATCAAAGCCATGCTGTATGTCTCGAAGTACATTTGCCAAGCGTTCCTCCAGCAAGGGGCCCGTGCCATGGATGTCACCCTGCATTGTGGATTGTGGGACTGGCCTGTAGTGCAGGAGGTAGTAGGTAGGATATGAGTGTCCTGGGCAGTATGTTGATCCCAGGGGCAAACTCTTCTTGGCTCACATCTTCCTGGGAGCCAGCCCTGGCAGTCCAGTGTGTGGTGGAGTTAAATCTGACTCCAGCACCTTAGTAAGAGATGGAGAGCTTATGGACGATGCCGTAGCCTTGGGATTGTGAACTCTATGGCCTAACTGCGTGGAAACTTGCTGTTGGCACTGCCTGGGGTCTTCTCCCTGAGCCATATGGTGTGTGTCTCAGTTACTTTTCTCTCCTTGCTGGGACAAAATACCCAACACCCAAAGTTAAAGAGGGAAAGGTTTTATTTAGCTCACAATCTGTGGAGGTTTTAGTCCATAAATCAGCTGGCTCCAAGGCAGGGTGGTGTGGCACATGGGCAATAGCTCAAGGGGGCAGAAGTCAGCAAAAACAAGGAAAGAGGGAGGAGAGCAAGCCTCTTTTCCTCCCTTGTATTGTAAGCAGGCCACACTCCCTGGGGTGGGTGTGTGCAGCACCCACATCCTCTCCCTGCCCTCCTCTGGCACAGGATGAGGATGTTTACAAAGAGAGAACCCTGGTCCCCGCTGAGTCACTTAGTTAAGATTCTAAACTTCTCAAGTTGACAGTGTACCAACAGTACACCTTGCTTCTCCCCTGCCTCTTTCCTGAGTGCATCTGCGTCTTCCCTCCAGAACACATCTCCATGTCACACCAGTGTGGATCTCAGTACCCTCCATCTGAGGAGGTGCCATTCATCCTGCCTGGGTCCATCACTCCTCACTATGTGTGTAAATTTCATGCACTGTCTGGGACTGAGGGTCTCAGCATTTCAAGCCCTGCGATCCCAACTCTTTACTGCTGTCTAGAATCAGCTATGCTCATGGGAAAATCTTCTTGGTCTCTATGATTTTAGGACCTGGCCACACTTCATGGCATAACACAGAACAAGGGTTCCCATGGACCAAGCAGAGGAGGCTGGTTTTATAGGTAGGGAAGGCCTGCAAGAAGTGGATTCAAAAAAACAAAATGCAGATTGGTCAAAGTGACCTTCCTAGTAGGCAGGGCTGGGGAGAGAGAATGGTAGAAAAATAGGTGACAGGTTAACATCAGGTTACTTAGTTTCAGTAAGGATTAAAGCAGAAGGAATTTCACTGCCATGCCTACTGGCTCTTTGGGAGATTTGGCTGTTTTTGTTTGTTTCTTGGTCTTTTTGAGACAGGGTCTTGCTATGCAGTTCAGGCTGGCCTTGAGCTCACTTTGTAGCCCAGGCTGGTCTCAAACTCACAAGGTTCCTCCTTCCTCAGCCTCCTGAGTGCTGGGATTACAGGCGTGCACTACCACACCTGGCATGAGATTTGGCTGTTCGCACTCATTCTCCTGATTTCTTGAAAGGTCAGAAACAATTTAGTTTTGGATTGATAGTGTAAAATACTGGTGTGGGTGACTCCATTTTGATTTTTAGTCTCATCAGTTGGGTCCAGCACAATGGTATCCTCTAATTCTGTGGAGTGCGACCATCCACACAGTCTTGTCAGGAGTTTCTTCTTCTCTGGGAGTGGTGGTGGTTTCAATGACCCATCATGCCCTCTCTATAATCCTAATGTCCAAAGGCTCTGGAAGCAGAAAATGTTCTAGAACTTGGCAGCAAATCTCTTTGGGAGCTTTATCTGACCTTGGGCTCTTTAGGGTCTTTATTCCATTTGTGGAGCATATTTGTATCTGTTGTGGAAATTCCAGTGTATGTGCCACGTGGCCCTCACGGAGGTTGCTATGAAATGGGTCTTCCACTTTATTGTCTTTTGGAAATCCAGGGTACTTGATGGTCTCAGATAAAAAATATTTGGACCTGTACAGTTTTTTTGTATGTAATCCTAGGGATTGAACTCCAGTGCTTTGCACTGAGCTACATCCCTAGCCCTGTAAGGGATGGCGACTTTTAGCATACCATTTTAAGATAGAATAATTCTAGTCTTGATGCAAGCCTCAAAATGTGTCTTGAGAAACATTCTGGAGGGGTTGTAAAGAGTTAACTTTGCATTCCTGACTTTGCCCTGGAATGATTCTCCAAAGACAAACCTTGCCTGAGTTGTTTTACCCCTCCCCTGGCCCTAGTAAACATTGTAACCATAAAGGAAGACATATAGAACAGAGTACAGAAAGTATATACTATTGTGGCCAGAGCCTGACCCAGTCACGTGGCACAAGGAAAACAACTGTGGCCAGGCCTAAACATTCCCATCTGTTACCATGGAAACCAAAAATGTATATAAGGTGGGAACAAAGGCAGTTAAGGGCCACATCCCTGATTGGCAAATTGGGGATGGGGTCAACTGATACATATTATTAATTAGTTTTATTAAGTCAAATTAATAAACTCCATGTGTTCTGACTGAGTTCTTTGAAAGTCACCTGGGATGGATATCAGACTTGTACCTCCTGCCTCAGCCTCCCAGAGTGCTGGGATTATAGGCATATCACTACAACTTTTATGACCCTAGCAGGTGGTGAGATTTGGGGTGCTCCACAAGGGCATAGATGACATGCCCTCAGGGCCAGTGTTATACTAGGCATCATAAGCCCTCAGGAAGATTTGTTTGAACAAATGCATCCGTGTTTGTAAATTCCCTTGAGCCATGCAGACTTGTGTGTGCCTAAATAATTTGCTTGTCGTTCGAGACAGCCCCCTTGACATGCTTTGATCAATTTGGCCACTGCCACACTCCTGGCGGTGTTGCCTTTATTGTTGTCATCACCATCATTGAGCAGAGGCTCTTGAATATTTTTGCCTGAAAAGCTTTCCTGTCTGAGGCCATTTCTACCTACATGAAGTGCTTTTCATTCTTTCTGTTGAAATTACCCTCAAATCTTTTCCGACAGGATTGCAAACATGCTGACAAATCTCAAATAATGGGATACGGATCTGTAGTGGGTGAGGAGGTGTGCACCAGACAGGGGACCCACCCTTGCTGATCCCCCTGGAGAGGGTGAGAGCACTGTGGGTGTCTGTTTGACAGGATCTGCCAGGAGCTGCAGAGTGATTTTCCTGAGCAGGAAGAGCGAGTCTGAGATATCTGTTGCATTTGCAGGAATGGTGTTGTAAAACAGCTTTTGTAAGATGCCAATATTCCATTTATAATACTTCAGGGTTCTCCAATATTTATGGAGGGAAGACCTTAGTTGTGTTTAAGCTGAATTCCAGGCGTGTCTCGTGATTGCCTGGCTCACCTCACCCACCAGCTTCTCTTTGGTCCGTGAACTCTGCTCTCTGCAAGGGTCCTGCAGACCCCAGTGACTGCTGCCCTGCAGGATTCACTTGTCAGGACTGTTCTCCTCCCTGGGCCTTTGGCCAGCATCTTTCCTCTGCTAAACCAAATCTGCCCCTCCTTCAAGGTTCTGTTCAAAACACTGTCTTCCTAGGGACGGTTCCTAAACATTCCTCTGCATTATGCTGATTTGTTTTTTTTCATTATGAACCTTTTCACCCTAGGTAAATTATTTGAAAACACAACTGTATGGCAATGAAGATTTGCATGCATATAACTTGTCTCTTCTGAGTCACTTAAATTCCCAGGAGTAACTTTTCCAGGATCAAAGCATTTAGACATTGTTATGGCTGGTAGAATTCATTCATTCAAAGAAAATTTGCTGAGCAGGTGTAGGGAGGCAGGGCTTCAGCAGCGGAGGGTTTGACAGTGGTGCAGGAGCAACCACTCAGCTGTCCTGGACCTTAACCCCTGCGTGTGTGTCTGCGTGGGGGAGCGGAAGACCACTACCCAGTGAACAGGCAGGTATGTGGAGTACCAGATACATGACAGTGGGGAGAAGGGGTGAGCAGGCTAGGAGGCTTGAGTGTTGCAGGGGATGAGGAGTGGAGGGAGTTGTTTATTTTGTGTGCAAAAGCCGAGGAAGTCCTCCCAGTAGAGGTGACATTTGAGCAGAGACCTGCAAGAGTAAGGTGAGTGAACCACGCTGATACATAAAGGAAGAGCAGCTCAGGCAGAACAATAGGTGCAAACGTCCTGTGGCAGGACTACATTAGGTACAAATGTTGCATTGTGATTACTTTGTGGTGTCTCACAAATCTCTGTTCATTATTCAAAAATGTCTCTCTGCTATGGACTTCATGTTTGTGGCCTTGCTCTCAAATTAGGATGTTGACGACTAAATCCCCAGTGTGAGGATATGTGAAGGTGGGGTCTTTGAGAGTAATTGGATTTATATGAAGGCCACCATGACAGGATGTGCTAAGGGCCCAGAGTGGTCTGTGCCCTGTAAAGATAGAGCAGGGTGTGAGCTGTCTGTGAACTAGGAGGAGAAACCTCAACAGGAAATGACACTGTTAACTTTCTGCCCGTGGACTTCCAGTCTCCAGAACTTTAAGAAATCAATGTTTGTTGTTAAACCACCCACTCTGTGCTACTTGGTATAGCAGCAAGGTGACCAAGACAGGTTTCCTTCTTTGGCCTGGATAATCTCAACTGGTCCTTCTTCACATCTGCTCTTGAGTGAGCACTTCACTGGGATTACTGTACTTCTCAGTTCCAAAATTTTTATACATAATGTCTGTTTCTTTATTGATGCTCAGTTTGGTGAGACATACTTCTGTTCTCCTTTAGTCCTTCAAACATGGCTTCTTTTAATTCTTAGAATATATTTGTAATAGCTGATTTACATCTTCAGGTAGTAAGTTCAATATCTGCACCTTCTTAGGGATAGAAACTGTTTCTTGTTTTTTTTTTTTAATATTTATTGTTTGTGAAAAAGCATCTAAAGTTTCAACGTGGACTGTTTTTTGGTGTACAAAGTAAAAAAAGAACCTCAGAAATAAATTCCCGTATGAACTACAGTGAAAATACCAATAGCATTCTACAAAGAGTAATCTTTACTTATCACACCTAAGGCAGTCTGCACACAAGACAACAGCACATTCCACAGAGACGCATCACTCTCACTGGCAGCACATGTCTTTGCTTTCCTGGCCTTTTTGTGGGACACACTTGACATTTCAGTGGTCTTGCTGTTTTGTCAGGAGGTTCTTATTATACTATGTAGTGTGTAATTAACAGGAACATAAGTGCTTTGGTAGCACATATACTAAAAAAAATACTGGAACATATACTATCAATAAAATAAAGTACTAGATTCTTAATATGCATTGTGTGTTTAGAATAGACATCAACATTTTCACATCAGGTGTGTAGTTGGTTACAATACCTAAAAGATAACATCAAAAATAAAAGCCTATGAGAACTATAGTGTACACACAAACAAAAGTCCCCCACAGAAATAAGTTTGGCTTCAACTGTCACACCCATAGCAGTCTTCACATATGACAACTGTGTGTTCCATGTAGAAGTTATCACTTGCCCTGATATCACATATGTTTCATTTTCCTGTACTTTCGTGTAGGGCACAGTTGACATCTTTTTTGTTTTTTTATTGTCATAGTAGATCTTTGTGATGCTGCATCTACCTGGTTGTTCACCTGGCAGCTCACCATTGCTCTCCACAAGTTTTTTGTGTAGTTCCCTGTACAGAAACATTTGGTTTTTCCTCTGCTGTAAATGATCTCTTATGAACTCCAGTCCCAATCTGCTAAGAAAATTTTTCTGTGACATTTTGCATAGTTATTTTCTATGTAAACTATCAAACTATTTATGCCACACATGTTTAGGATTAAGTAAAACACAACCATTGGCCAACGCTTTCTTTCAAGTGACATCATAGTTGCTATGTAACTCACCAACAACATCTACTCAAGTCTAGTTTTGTTGTTGAAAGTTTCCATCTCAGGCTTCTGTTTTGTTGAGGTTTTCCTATCAGTATTTCCACCACGGTGCAGTGTTGACATCAGCATAACAGTTTGCTTTTCTTTGTGATATACTAGCCCAATGTTATCTCTTTCTGAAATCCAAAGATCAGACTACACAATGTTTTGAAATTGCAACATTTCATTTGGAATTTCTGCTTTGTTCCTGTGTACAGTTCCTGCACTGGTCAATCTGTGCTATGTTAGCAAGTGTAGCAGCCATTGGAAACTGGTAAACCAGTTGTCAAAGATAACATTCTGATTAGGGTGGGATATGGGAGCAACAAGTCTGTTCACAACATCACTCAGTTTATTACTGTTCGTGTAAGGACCTGATGGCTAAGCTCCAGGATAAATGTCTAAAAAAGAATAATAAATCTTCACATCTACAAGGGCATAAATTTTTGTGCCATATTTTGATCCATCGCTTTCACAAGTATTTTATATTCCTCTGATCACCATGAGAAATCTGTGCTAAGTACTGCAGACCTATGAATGCTTTTAGTTCAGTAGTAAGGTGTAATAATAAATATATTGTTGAATGTGGCCATTGGTTGATACAGAATGTTTTACTTGCATCTCAGTCTTTGTGCATTTCACACCTTCTTGTACTATTGTGGCTACTTGAATGGCATCACTGGCATTCTATCCAATATGTTCCACCTCTGCCAAGACCCTAACTATATTTTTGGACATAGTTCTAACATTGGATCATTCCATTTCGTTGTGTGGTCATTCTGCACCATTTCAGCTTGTCAAATATGTCCTCACATTGCTGTTTTCTTCACCATGTGAATCAAGGAGGTCTGCATTATCTATGTCTGTATCAGCTGATGCTTGCTCTATTTCACTGTCACAGTAACTTTGGCTCACATGCCAAATGTCAAAGTCATCATCCCACACCATTCTTTGTTCTAAAAGCATGTGTGTTACCATAGTGGATCATCTTTATCATCCATGTGTCAATAATCTGATGATTCACTTTTGACCTCCTCCAAAACTTGTCAATCTGGTTTTTCATGTGCCCTTATACTGAGTTGGGCTATTTCTTGTGAGGATACAGGAGTGAAAGAGGGAGTCCTAGCCACACACGGTAGCCAACTGTACCCTCCCCTCTGCTGCTCTGCCTGGCAAAATGCCACAGCCAGGGTAGGGCGCATGTGTCTGAAACCATTTCTTGTGCGGGAACCATACTTTATTTTACTGAAAACAGAACATATTAAATAATGGAATATGGCCACTGTGGGAAACTTGTTCTGTGGTGTTATGGCATAGATCTAAATCGGCGCTCAAAGCTTCATGTGTTTAGAGGGTGACTGAAACATCAGGACAGTATTGCTCCCATGCCATTAGGAACTGGGGTCTACCTGGCAGAGGCAGTAACTGGCGCGTACCCTGGAAGAGTACATCTTTCTTCCTGGGTCCTCTTTTCTCTCTGCTTCCTGATTGCCATGGTGTGAGCAGCTCTCCTTCTTGAGACCCTTCCACCATTCTTTCCTGCCTTGAAGTCCAATTCTGGACTAAAACCGTGAGCCAAAATAAGCTCTTCTTTAAGTTGTGGGCTTTTGGTAGTATGTCCCAGTGCTGAGAAAGTAGCTAAGATGCTAGACTGTGTTGCTGCTGTTCACTCAATAACTTTCCCAGATGAAGTGTGCAAACTCAGTGTTCTTTGTCATATGTTGCTCCTGGAAGTTTCTGGAAACTTCCAGACAGGGTCAGATAGTGACAGTCTCTGGAGATGGGCCTTTTTGGGGTGCTCCATGCCTCTAGCACCCTGTCCAGTGGCTTCTGGGCTTCTGATTTTCACAGCTACCAGGGAATTGGAATAGGCAGAGGACAACACAATAAATGAAAATGCTGTGAAGCGCAGTCTTTACTGAGATTCACTCATTTTGCTTGAATAAACTTTGGATTTCAGGCAAGCCTTTAGTTAATTTTCAGAGCTGTGGAAAAGTTTATTTTTGTCAAGTTTTGTGCCATTTGTAGCCTGACCTGAGTTTTGTATTTGCTTACATTTATATAGCTTACATTTAGATCTGCAAGATGCACCCCTGGGCACTCTTGCCTCTTTGGGACACAAACCCTTTTTCATGCCCGTGCACCTTATTTTTCATGTGCAGCTGAGGTATGGGGACCAAAGGGGACTGCCTTCTGATTGTATAACCATCACACTTTCCATGCCTAACTGGATGGAGATTTGACTAAACTTTATATCCAAACGTTAACTTTTAATCTTTATGATACAGCTTTTGAAAATTGAAGGGCAGAAGTAAGGAGATAACACATTCCTAGTGTGTGTGGATGTTTGTGTATGCATGTGTGTGTTTGTGTCTGTGTGCATGTCTGTGTGCACACACTGTCTTTCCTTGGAGCCCTGCTGGCCGGTGGTTGATCAGCTCTCCCTTTCTGCTCAGAAGTGGTCTTGGTGAGTCTTCCTGCTCAGGGTTGCTGTTATTATTATTTCTTCCATTCATGTCACCAGAGTCTTCCTCCAGGGGTGACAAGAGTCAAGGTCAGACAAAGCAGCATGGAGTGCAGTGGGGCTGTGGGGAGGGGGGGAGGTAGGTGGATCATCTTGGCTGCTTAACCAGGCACACATGGCTCTGTGTGCTGTTTGATTCTGCCTCTATCTCTCTCCTGTACTTCTCTGCTTGTCCAGGGGACTTGGTCATCCTTTTCTTCTTGAAGCAGAGGAGGCATACTATGGTAGATACCGGTTTGTCTGTCTTTGTCTGTTTTGTGTTGCTATAACAAAGTACTTGAGGCCAGGTACTTTATAAGGAAAAGAGGCTGACTTGATTTATGATTCTGGTGCCTGGAGTATCCAAACAGTGTAGCCCCAGTGTCCTGGTGAGGATGTCTCACTGCATTAAACTATAGCAGAGAACATTAATCCTGCTGTCACCTTCTTTAGGCACCAACTAGGTTTGCACCCATAACACCTCCCATGGGGACACAAACTTCCAGCACATGAACTTTTGTGGGGCACACTATATTCACACCATAGCATCTACTAAGAAGTGTGTCCCAGCCAGGGATGGTGGTGCACACCTGTATTCTCAGCACTGTGGAAGGCTCATGCAGGGGAATCAGAAGTTTGAGTCCAGACTGGGCAACTTTGTGACTTGGCAAGACCTTATCTTAAGATAAAAAAAAAAAAAAGCTGAGGTAGCTCAGCGCAGAAGCCCCTAAGTTCAGTCCTTAGTACCACAATAACAACAATAAAAAGACTTTGGTGTGTCTTAGTTACTTTTCTCTCGCTGCTGAGACAAAATACCCAATGCCCAAAATTAAGGAAGGAAAGGTTTATTTAGCTTACAATTTGTGGAGGTTTCAGTTGATAATCAGCTGGCTCCAAGGCAGGGTGGCAGGGCACAGGGGCAACACTTCAAGGGGGCACAAGACAGCAAAAGCAGTAAGAGCAAAAAGCAACAGGGGTGGGGTGGGGTGGGGGAGCAAACCTGTTTTCCTCCCTTACACTGTACACTGGTTATCTGCCCATGCCCACACCATCTCTGTGCCCTCCTCTTGCTCAGGCTCAAGATGAACACCAAAAATCCCAGAGCAGGAAGGGCGTGTCCTTTTCACCCAGAATGTAGAACTGCTGAGTTACTTAGTTAAGCTTCTAGACTCCTCAAGTTGACACAATGTATCAACCATAACAATCCACCCCTTGTCAACTTGGCAGTAAGACACATTTCTTTAATCCAGTTTCCAGATACAAAGGCATTATTCTTATCCTTTCACAATTTGAGCATTAAAACACAGGTTTAACTGCTTAAGAACCAGTATTGAGTTTATCAACATTATATTACATTAGAATCATAACATTTCACTCCTAACCCCCCAAAGACTCATGTACAGCCCTTTATGCAAAAGGCATTTAGTCCATTTGCAAGAGAGTTGCTAAAGTTATAACAGTTCAGCATTGCTGAAAAGTCCAAGTCCCGTCTCCTCTGAGGTATAAGGCAAACTCTTAGTTGCAAGCCCCTGTACAAAGGAAAAGTTAAACACTTCCAATATTCAATGGCACAAATAAGCATTTTCATTCCAAAAGTGACAAACAGGAATATAAGGGAATGGGACCAAAGCAAGTCCAAAATCCAACAGGGCAAACATTAAGTCCTCTAGTTCTATGTCCAGCATCTGAAGCAATCTGTGGCCATTGTGAGCTCCAAAGGGCTTGCATGATTCCACCCTGATGGCACTTCCAGTGGTTACAGCTCCCATGGCTTCTCTCTTGGACCCACTTTGCTCCCTTCTTGCAGGTTTCCTCAGACAATCCACGTTCCTGGCTTTTCCAAACTTCTGTAGTCTCCACTGCATCTTTCGCTTCACACTCACTGCTTCATCCACTACCCTCTCAGACGCACACTACCTGGCCTCCCAGACCTTCTGAAATCTAGGTAGAAGCCTTCATAACCTCAGAACTTTTGCATTCTGTATGCACCTAAAACCATTCCATGTGGATGATGCCAAAGTCTACTGCCTGCTGGAGCAGTAGCCAGGCTTTCCTCTCTCAGCCATAGGGATCAAGTGCCTGGATCGCTGGGCACTCTGAACCTGATTCTGAGGAGCAAATTCTCTATGCCGCTGCAATTCTGGAACCTGGTGTGGCTGTTACCACCATTCTGGAACATGGTGCTCTGTGGCTTTCTTCTCAAAGCAAAGCCTTTCACTTTTGCAGGTTTCAGGCTGCAGAGGGTGGAGACTTGCTTCTCCTAGCGATGCTCTCAGGCCATGTTTTCTATTCTGTTCCTTCTCAGCAATCCAGATCTCAGCTCTATCTCTGCAGTTCACAGCTTTTCTGGAGCTTTATTCCTGGCCAGACACAATGTTTTAAATCATCCTGCTGGGCTCTTTGCTCTTGATTCTCAACCTAAATCTGGCTAAAAGTCCCCACCAATAGCCATGCCACTGCCTCAACATTCAACTGCCTTGAAATTTCTTCTGCCAGATTAGTCCACTGCCTGTAATCTCAGTTTTAGGCCAAGTCTCTGAACACAGGCAAAATGCAGACAAACTTTCTGCTAAGCAATAACATACACCTGGAGTTCAGCACCCAGTGCAGTCCTTCTTTCTAGCAGAAATCTCCCAAACCTGGTCTTCACTGGCAGGATTGCTATAAGCTGTTTGATGTTCTGAGCTCTGACCAGAATCTCCCATTCAGAACAGCCTACGGCGTTCCAGCGCTACTCTTCCAGGTTACGTCTCCGAACCTTTCCAAACTCTTCCCACAAGCCATTCCCAAAGGCTCTTGAACCACATGTTTGGGTACAGTCACAGCAATGACCCCACTTCTCTGGCACCAAATTCTGTCTTGGTTACTTTTCTCTTGTTGCTGAGACAAAATACCCAACACCCAAAATTAAGGAAGGAAAGGTTTATTTAGCTCAGTTTGTGGAGGTTTCAGTCTATAATCAGCTGGCTCCAAGGCAGGGTGACAGGACACAGGGGCAACAATTCAAGGCAGCACAAGACAGCAAAAGCAGTAAGAGCAAAAAAGACTGGGGGCAAACCTCTTTTCTTCCCTTCCACTGTATGCTGACTATCTGCCCATGCCCACACCGTCTCTGTGCCTGTGCCTTGCACAGGCTCAGGATGAAGACCAAAACCTAGGGCAGGAGGCGCCTGTCCTTTTCACCGCAAGATGTGGAACTGCTGAGTCACTCAGCCAAGCCTCTGGACTCAAGTTGACACAATGTATCAACCATAACATTGCGTCCCTTGTCTTCCTTTGCTCACCCATTTTCTTTTGCTCTTTAACTTCCTGATGTCTTCCCTGCTTCTTATCTCAGATCTGGAGAAGACTACAGACTACTCAGAGCTCTGGTTCTCAGGTGCCAGAATTACCCATGGCCTTGGCAAACATGGATTGCTTGGCTTCTTCTTGGGACCTCATGGTTTCTGACCCAGATGTCTGTGATGTACCTGAGGATTCCCATTGCTAACAGGTCCCTGGTGCTGCTGTGCCAGGGACCACACTTAGAGAACCAGAGCTTTAGCTCACTCTCGTCAGAGGTCTAACCATGTTCTGCTTATGGGTGAGGCACAGAGGGTGGGAATAAGGCTCAGCCAGCCTATCTGGGCTCAAATCCCCAGCAAGAAAAGGTCACGGTACCTCTCCATGCCTCAGCTTTCCTAGCGGAGGCAGGGTGATGATACGCTGGGTGGGCTCAGTGATCAAATACCCTCCCAGTTCTCGGTGCTGCTGCTTCCTTGTTACGACTGGATAAATGTAGCCTATTGTTATTTGGGTTTTGCTTGAAGGGAAGGGAAATTGAAGGGGTGGAAATCAGGCTCACAGTTGCAGGGTGCATGTGTGAACCTAGCGTCTTTTCTCTTGCCTCCCCGCAGTCCCCTTTGATGCCCCATGCCGCCTCTGCTGGTTTTTTGGTTATGCAGATACTTGAACCAGCCCTGGTGGAAACAACTTATTTAACCCAGAGGAATATGGATGATGGTTGCACTTCCAGTCTACACTTCACCTGACACGTTGATGGAGAGGCAAGTTTGGCGGCAGAGACAACACAGGGCAGTGGTCCCCTCCCAGCTCTTGCATTCTGGCCTTTTTTCTCTAGGCCCCTGTCTCCTCATCTAACAAGAATACCTGCCCCTGATCTCTGCAGAAGGATTCAATTTGACAGTGGTGACAAAGTCCTAGCAAAGTGTGGTCCACAGTGATCCCTCAGACTAGAGGTTGAGGTTGTCCCTGCTGATAGGGGTTTCTCTACTAACCATCTTGTTGGGTTAAACTAGATTTACTCCTTCCCCAGGAGGTCTTCTGTTGTGTGGCTCAGCTGTCACAACAGGTCGTTTTGCCACTTCCTTCGCAAAAACTATTAAAAATAAATGATGCCAGGAGTGACCCCAGGGCAGAGTGGAAGGTCAGTGGTTCTATGTGGGGTGGGCGCCCCCTCCCACATGTTACCCTTTGTCTTGGTTATTTTTCTCTCATTGCTGGGACAAAATATCTGACCACCAAAATCAAGGAAGAAAAGATCGATTTAGCTCACAGCTTATGGAGGTTTCAGTCTGTAATTGGCTGGCTCCAAGGCTGGGTGGCCATAGCAGAAGGGCAACAGTTCAAGGCAGCAGATGATACAAAGGTAACCAGAGCAAAAGAGGAAAGAGCAGGCCTCTTTAATGTCGCTTGTATTGTAGGCAGGCTCCTCACCCTAGGGCAGGTGTAGCACTCATATCCCCAACCCCAGAACTAGACAATGAACCAGTCACAAACTCGAGATTGAGCCACCTCCAGAAAGCCTGTGCCCCATGACTGCATGAGGCTTTGGGGGGCATCCAGACAGAAACCACAACACCCCTTCATCTCCAAGAAAACCTCACAGTTTCTCTCTTCACGTTATTCCTGGTAGTGTCAGTATCATGTCTGACATTTGCATAGTGCTGGGGTGCACAATGAGTTTTAGGCAAGGACAGCCCTCCTGTACCAGAGGGTCCCTTAAGGTCAGATCATGTCACCTAGCTGCCTTCATTTAGGTAAGTGCACCCTAGGATGTTCACACAACCGCAAAGTTGCCTAGCAATGTGTTTCTCAGAATGCAACTGCATTATTAAGCAATACATAACTGTATTTTAAGTTCTTTGGGATCTCTGGACATCACTTCTTTTTAAGGATCAGGGATTGAAAAAAGGGCATTTGCACTGAGCTACAGTCCAGCCAGGAGTGAATCCATCTTAGGAGAACCAGACAGTGACCCTTCCCTTCTTGGGGCAAGTTGCCAAGTATGCAAAAGTGGGTGGGCAGAAAAGTGAGTGGGCTATGGGCAGAAAATTCTTGGGGTTGAGGAGAACCTGGCTGAGAATCTAACAGCCGATGTTTGACTCGAATCTGGAAAACTTCCAAGCGCAGGACTGGCCGTCCCCATCCACCACCCTCCACATGCATTCATGGAGTGATGGTGACACAAGCAAGCGGACAGAAATTGTGTGGTGTTGCGGTGCTTATACCTTGCAACCCTGCTGAAGGAAGGGTGATCTCACACCCTAGACATTTGAAACAGGAAGTGATCATGCTACAAGGCGTGATACAAAAATACAATAAAAAATGTTTACTATAGTAAGAGACACATCACCATTAATCCTCTTCAAAGTATGCTACCCCCTCTCACTTCCAGCACACCTTCATCATTCTTGACCCCTTCGGAAGCATTTCCGGAAGTCTTCTTTCATGAGTGTCTTTAGTTGCATGGTGGTGGCTACCTTGATGTTCTGAATCAGTTAAAAATATTTCCCTTTCATGGTCATTTTTACTCTGGGGAAGATCCAGAAGTCACATAGTGCCAGATCTAATAAATAAGGTAGGTGAGGACACACTGTAATGTTTTTTACAAGTCCTTTCCCTTGGGTGACACTTAGCCCCAGCCCTTGCCATATTTTTTTAATTACACCTTATCAAGACACTCATGAAAGAGGACGTCCGGAACTGCTTCAGAAAGTGGCAAGGATGATGGGAGAGGTGTATTTGAAGTGAGAACTCCAAGAAGGGTTAATGGCAATGTATCTTTTACTGTATCAGATTTTTAATGTTAAAATTTACTTTCACAGTATATTTTGATCACATCTGATACATTAGCTACAGTGGTAACCTTAACTTTAATTCAGCTGAACTAATGCTGAGATTGAAGGTGTCAGATTCTTGTCCAAGACACTTAACACAGAAAAGGACAAGTGCTCATGGAAAGAGCATTCCTTTCAACCTCTGTTTTACACAGTCTGCAGCATTCAGTTAAAAACAAATAAACAAACTAAAAGGCATGTTATGGAAGCCAGAAAAACACCATATGACCAACAATCAAAAGAAAGGTCAATAGAAAGAGACCACAGATGACCTGGAGTTGCCCTAAGAAAAGATTTTACTCTTAATTAGCATATGTGTTAATGTTTTTAGAACTGTGAACACAGTGGGTGAAAATATAAAATATTTGAGCAGAGAAATAAACCCCCAAATAGAAATTATTGTACAGAAAATGCAATCCCAAAGTAATAAAATTAGTGAGTTAGCTTAACCATAGACAAAACTAAGTAAAGAATTGGTAAACTTGAAAATATGTCAGTAGAAATTCTCTAAATTGAAACATAGATGATAAAAAAGTATTTTAAAAAAGGAAAGAGTAAGAAATATGAGACAGTACCCAGTGCAAATGCTCTAGCATGCACATAATTAGAAAGCTGGAGCAGGAATGGATAGGCCAGGGTAAATACTTGGAGAGAGATTAGCTGAAAATTTCCCCAAATGGATGAGTGATATCAATACATGAGTCCAGTGACTAGACCACTGTCCTGTGCACTCCACTTGCCCTGTCGCGCTTCCCTATACTGCGGGGAGGACAGCAGTGGCTGCAGTGGTGTCCCAGATCTGGCTGGGCTTGGGGTTGAGCTGAGGTTTGTTCAGGCTTCCTAGGACTTGTGTGTGGCTGTCAATCACATCTGCATTAAATGGAGTTATCGCTAGCTGGTCTTGTGTAGAAATGATCTCCAGGAACATGCTTTCTGCCCATGGTCCCAACTCACCCAGCCAAGTGACTCAAATGTCACAGTATATGACCTTGACCAACTCATTTCTTTACCCCCCCCAAGGGAAAAATACTACTTTCACCTGACCTAGTGACATGCATTAATCTTTTTGGGGCTAAATTGGCTAACGTGAGATCAACTTTAGGGAAGAAATGATACCTTTCAATCATGCCTGAAAGACCCAATGCACGGGTAGTGCTAAGCAACATGGGCTTGCTAATGGGATAATTGGAAGTGGCTGTCCGGTGTCCCCTCAGACTTACTAAAGGCTGGCATTCCTCATTTGGGGTGAGAGAGGAGATCCACAGGCATTTTGACAGATTTACTAGAAACATCGTCCCAATCCAGATATTTTATAGATAAATTATTGCCATTCAGGCATTCAAAGCTTGCAGAACTTGCTGAGAGAGAATGAGCCCTAGAATTACTCATGGGAATCTTAGTTTTAGATGTCTCTGAGGGGTCTGAGGTTACCTGGTGAGGATGCTCCAGGTGGCTACTGAATCAGACCCTGGGGCAAAGGCTTTTGCTGTGAGACATAGGGCAGGTACCTCATACTTTCTAAGCCCCAGTTTCCTCTTCTTTGAGATGGAGGATAATTAAACCCAGCTCTGGGTGTTGTGGGGGACCGCACAGACTCGTGATGCAAAGACTTAGCACAGTGGCTGGCATCTGGGGGTGCAATGCCTGCTGCTTCCCTCAATGCACCTGGCACTGGCTGGCAGAACTTCCTGCGCTAACCAGGATCACATGACCAGCCTGCTTTGTGGTCATGTGAGCAGCCTGCCTTTCTACCCTTTGCAAGATGGGTGAGAAAAGGACTAGAGACTCCAAGACAGGGGGTGTCTGCTTCTTCCAAGCGGAGACCCAGTAGAGAATAATATTGAAGTTGGGAAAAGGTAGAGGTTGGAAGGAGGTTGGCTTTCTCTTTCTCACATCCCAGAGCCCAAACTTTTTAAGGCTAGCCAAACAAAAACAAAAACAAAACAGCAACAAAACCCAAACAAACAAATGAGGGAAGCTGCCTTTGAACTTGGAGGTGGCAGGCGGTGCTGAGCTGTTGGGTCCTTATTCTCGGAAGCAGCAAGGAGCCTGTAGCCTGCAGGGCCTGCCAAAAAACGGTATGAATGGGTGTCATGTGGATGACAGAGTAGAAAAGTGGGGGGTCATAAGGGGGTCCTGGAGATAAGACTGTGGCCATTAACTCACTATCCTGTCCTTTCTCTGGGGCTCTCTGCTTGGCTTCCCTTGGGTACCAGTTGCAGGGAGGCCACATGGGTTTTTCCAGTGGAATGGAATGTAATGGGTGGAATGTAATGGATGATAACATTTCTCCTGGGATGGTGTTCTGGTCCAGGCTCTTGGCTGAGCTTGCGCTTGTGGTACCTCATCATTCCCCATAATCTCAGAGAGAGTAGTGCGTGGGAGACCTTCTGAGGGGAGACTGAGGCTCAGGGAGGTTGGAAATGTGCTCAAAGACACTCAGGAGCAGGGGAAGCTACCACTTTCTAAGACCTCAGTGATGAAGGTACGTGCCAGGCCACTGCTGTCCCCCTGGCTTTCTCCTCTGGAACCCCCAGGATCTCTGTCTATAAACTCAGAGGAGGCACCACCCACAGTGTATTCTGCCCTGGTGAGCCCTGGTCCCACCCTGGGTGAGCCCTGTGCTGGTCTTGGGTGGAGTCCTCATCCTGTTACTGGATCAGGGTCTTGGCCAGGTTCTCGATGTCTTATACAAAGAACTGAGCGGGAAACCCAAGAATAGTAGCAGGGTCAGTGATTTATTTGTTGTATTTTAAATTTTCATTAGTACATGTGTGTTTGCAGTACATAATGCTTGCATTCATTGTGTGGACCTGGTACACGCACATAACATGTCTCAATTCTCCCCCCAGCCCACCCTTTCTGCCAGCACCAGAGTCATTCATTTATAAGTCTTTATAAAGTTAATTATTACACATACAGATTACCAGCCAGACTAACAGGCAAAAAACCATATAAAACACTGTAAGACAATTATACTAAATCAAGGTACTCTTTTATGTACATTGTCCATGCTGGATTACAATAACTTTTCTCTCATTTTTCCTGTTGTCTCTGTTTCATTTTGCACTTTATTTATCTATTGAATTTCTCATATAAGAAGATCCATGCAATATTTAAGCTTGTGGGTCGGATTTACTCCATGTCATATCATGGTCTCAAGGTGCAGACATTTTCCTACAAATGACTCACGTTTTTCCTTCTTTACGGCAGAGTAGTACTCCATTCAGTATAAATATCTCTTGTTTCTTTATTCATCTGTTGATGGACATACAGGCTGTTTTCAAGATTTAGCTGAGCCAAATGGAATTTCAATTTTTTTTTTCAGGAATCTTCATACTGATTTCCAGGGTGGTTGTCTTGGTTACTTTTTTCTCATTGCTGAGACAAAATACCCAATGCCCAAAATGAAGGAATGAAAGGTTTTTTTAGCTTACAGTTTGTGGAGGTTTCAGTCCATACTTGGCTGGCTCAGAGGCAGAGTGGCACATGGCAGAGGGCAAACTGTTCATGGCAGCAAACAACCAGCAAATGGGAGGAATGGCTGCAAGCAGCCTCTTCTCTTCCCTTACATTGTAAACAGGCTACCACCACCCAGGCGGTGTGAACCTCTCACACAATCTGCATGCCCTCCTCTTCCACAGGCGCAGGATGTATACAAAGTTAGCACCCTGGCTTCCTCCTGAGTCACTCAGCTAAACCTCTAGACTCCCCAAGTTGACACAATGTATCAACCATAACTGGTTTTATCATTTTATACTCTCAATAACAATGAAGTTATTTATTTATACACCTTTTTCCCCACAGGCCTCTCCCCTGCATTTGCTATTGTTTTTTTTTTTTTTTTTTTTTTTTTTTTG
>PVLD010004134.1:20095-43748 GCA_004027595.1 Dinomys branickii | reverse complement strand
CAAGAAATACAATATTATATAGAATATAGTAGGGAATTAGCTCTGGATGCTGTATTACATAATGTTATCTTCACATTAATTAACACATAAACATGAAAGGAAGTACCAAATTATAGAGAAGATAGTAGTGAATTAGCACTGGATGCTGTATTACCTAAAGTTATCTTCACATCTGTTAACACAAAAACAATAAAGGAAATACAAATTTATAGAGAACATAGTAAGGAATTAGCTCTGGATGCTGTATTACATAATGTTATCTTCACTTTTGTTACTCAGTTATATAGATGATGGCTCATTTGATTAATCAATTTTCTCCACCCTCATCGCTGTTGTTCTACCACCCAGTCATCCTCCCTGTGATAATAACTACTTTTGGGTTTATTTACACCCTCGGACTCTCACCTTGGGAAGAGACATAGCTGCTTTAAATTATGCTATAACATATATGGGTGTATACAAATTGCTATGGCAGGAGGTGGAAAAGCACCCATGCTCAAAGATAGTAGATAGGCAGGGAACCAGGTTCACTATGGTCAAGCCCCCACTGACAAGCCTTCAAGGCCACAGGGGGTCCAGTCAAGTCAGCGAGGTTACCCAGCGAACCACTAGGATTCGCCCTGATCCATGGCATCTGGAGGTCCAGTCGAGTCCTCAGGGTCTCCCAAAGAGACCTCTGGGATCTGCCCAGGCTGAGCTCTGCCAGGGCCTGGTCGAGTCCATGGTGTTGCCCCAAGTGGATCTCCAGGCTGTGCCCCATCTCCACGCTGCCGGAGGCCGGGTTGAGTCCACAGGTTTGCCCCCCCAGCAGACCACCCGGCTCTGCCTCATTGCCGCGCTGCTGGAGGCCCCGTCCAGGTCTTCAGGGTTCTCATGTAGCCTGGAGAGAGCCCCCTCCGCGCTCAGGCTACTGAGCTCCCTGTCAAGGCCCCTGGGTTCCGTTACAGGCCACTAGTGTCTCCCTGTAGGCCGCCTATGACTCTTTGGAGGCCGTCCCCACCCAGTAAGAGAACCGGGTCTGCACCCTAATTCCAGGTCTTCACCTCCTCCCTCCTCCCGGTCTCCAGTATTGCCATTCCCCACCCCTTGCAGCTGGGCATTGGATAAACTTACGATGCTGGGCACAAGGGCATGAGCTCTCCCCCACCCGTGCTCACTGTGGTAGTCCAGGGTATGTACTGAGTTTAGTTATTAGTTCTAGAAGAGAGTTGGAGGATTTTCTCGGGTCTGCTGTGTAGAGTATGTTATTGTTTCTCGGACTCCCGGACTGCTGCTTTTTGTGTAATTTGTTGCTGTGGGTTCATACAAAGTTCATATATGCAAGCAGTATGGAGACCCTCTTGGTGCTCATACTAGCAGTTTGGGGTGAGTCCTGAAGCCCGTGGACTCGTCCCATTGCTGTCAGGAACAGGTGGTGATTGTGCAGGCCACCGAGGCTCAAGGTGCTCACAGAGGGAGTTCAGGGTGGGAGCTGAAGCCCGGTAACTCACCTCATGCTTCCTGCTTGATGTTGGAGTGAGAAGGGTGTGGGACCATGTGATCCACCTCCATCTGCAGCTCTCTTTTGCTGTTGTGCTCCAGTTCCCGGTTGTTTCTTGGCTGGATCCCTGGGAGTTGGTGTGGCTCTGGGGTCGCTGCTGATGTTGTCTGCTGCTCTCTGCTGGTAGTTGTTCACACAGTGGAGAGGCAGGAGGCCACAGCCTCAGTGCAGGCATAGAGCTGGGTGTGGTGGGCTGTGTACTGGTTGCTTTTACTCTACCTTGCCTCCAGGCGCTGATTAGGAAGGTTGCTGCAGGGTGGGGATTCTGTTTCAGTGGCTGTTGTAACTTCTCATCCTCACACTGGGTTCGACAACAGCTCCCAGCCACCATTGCCTCTTTTCCTGGCTGCTCCCTCTCCCCTCCAGGCCTGGACCAGCTCTCGGAACTCTGCTCTCCCCTGCCTGAGTCGGGAGACTTCCATGAGCGTGGGTCTCTGAAGCTGAAGCTGCAAGTGCCGGAACGAGGGAGTGGACCGAGGGTGTGTTTGGAGCGGTGGCTTCCTCCTTCTCCACCTCCTCTCCCTCCAACTGCACCATGGCGGCCCTCTGATCCTTTACTCCAGAAGAGGTCTTGCTTGGTCTTTCTGAGGGCTTCAGTTCCCATTTCAGATCCTTCCTGGGTTCAGGGTACACACCTCTCTCCTTTTTGTCCTTCTCATATTGCTATATTCCATTGTCTGGGTGGCAATCCTCTGGGAGGTTCCCTCTCTGCTGCCTACCCGGTTGCCATCTTCCTGGAAGTCCTCTATTGGTTGATTTCTTGATGGTAGCCATTCTTTCTGGAGTGAGATGGAATCTCAGTGTTGTTTTAATTTGTATTTCTCTAATGGTCAGAGATAGTGAACATTTTTTCATGTACTGTAATTATTGGCTATTTGTACTTCATCTAAGAAGTCTTGTTCATTTTTGGTGCCCATTTTTAAAATTAGGTCTTCAAATTTGGTGAGTCTAATTTTTTGGATTGTTTATGTATTCTAGGTATTAGTCCTTTGTCTGAGGAGCAGCTGGCAATTTTTTTTCTCCCATTCTGTAAGTTATCTCTTTGTTGGTGGTTTCCTATAAGCTTTTTAATTTGATTTGATCCCATTTGGTGATTCTTGGTATTATTTCTTATGCAACTGGGGTTCTCTTCAGTAATAAATAATTAATTTGAAACAGAAAAGACAAGATCCACTCCACAGGGTGGGGGCCAGCCAGTGAGAAAAGCTCATGGAGCCAAGGGGGCTTGGTGCTGAAAGTTTGAGCCTCAGGATTTGGGGTGTGATTGAGGCTTTGGTCTGAGGTCACTACTGCCAGTGGGCAGCCTGACTCAGCCCCTCCATGGGGCGGTGGAGTTTCTGACCTTTTATGACCCTTGGAGGAACTGTCTTTGTGTCCACAGCCCACAGGGGTCAAATCTGCATAGTCAATGTAATTAAGGTTGGGATTCAGCCAAGGGTTGGAGAAGACTGCTGCACACATGCTCAGAGACTTATTGTGTATAAACTAAGCTACCATTGTGTTTAGACCTGGGCATCCTGGTTCTGAGCTAATGTTTAACTCAAAGAGTGGATCCAATTTCTCAAATCTACTACAAGGTGGGTCTCCCTTCTTCCCCAGCTGTTTTCTTGGGCCAAAAAAAGGGTAGTAACCAGGAAAGCCATCCCCAAGTATGTCCAGGAGGGACAACTATTAGCCCTTTTAATCCAGATGCCTGGTCTTTGAGGGTATTTACAGCTTGTTATGCAATACCTTTTGGTTGGCATAGTAACAGCATTTCTCTCCCAAAGTCAGACAGAGAGGCCTTCCTGTGCTGCAGTTATCACATGTAGACTGCACGTGATTTCGATGCACCACTGGGCTCAGGAATCAATCTTTAAGGTGTTGGAGACTTGGGCGAGGCCTTCAGAGAGCTCAAGGAGAGTGCTGCAGCTTGTCAGCTGGATTCTTACCTGTAGATCTGTAAGAGTGTGTTTACCTCTGTGCAGGCTGAACTTAGGGTTTGGGCAGAGTCCTTTGTGATAGTTATCATCAGGCATTTATGCATCAAAACTTTTATTATAACTTCTTTTTATCTTCTGATAAGAAGGGGGGCTGACACTAGCGACTCCTTTATGATTCTGACAGCTCTCCCGTTTTCATTTTTATCCTCTCTGTCTTTATGAGAGTTTTCTGAGGGCGTTGCTGACTAACTGCCCTTGTCCCCATCCCTCTGGCTGGAATGCTGTTCCAGCTGTTGGTCCCATCTGGTTCTGCATGGAAGGGAGTGTCTGACAATTTAGGGTCAGTGTCATAGATCTTTTTTTTTTAGCCACATTTGAGGAACAACATGGTTTGATAGAAGTAGCTGTTAGGGTAAGTTTATCTGGAATCTATTATTATTAATTTTAATTTTAGCTGTTTTGTGGGTCATGGTCAATATCTCAATACATTAGGAGCCAGGTGTGGTGGTTCATACCTGTAATCCCAGCACTTGGGAGGCTGAGACAAGAGGATTACTGTGAGTTCAAGACCAGCTTGGGCTACACAGTGAGTCTGAGACCAGCCTGAACTACACTGCGAGATCCTGTCTCAAAAAAAAAAAAACCAAACAGAAACAAAAACAAAAACATCTCAAAACATTGGGTTGGGGCTGGGGGTATAGCTCAGTGGCACAAGTGCCACCCTGGCAAGCACAGGGTTCTGAATTCAATTCCTGGTACCAAAAAAAAAAAGCTTCTACACAAAACATTGGGTTGGGTTTCTTTGCTGGGCCTTTTGTAGAATTTTAAGACAACAGTTATGATGCTAAAAAAGAGAAAAAGAAAATATAAAGCAAATCCAACCACAACATCAAATTTGTATGACAGTTTTGAATCAGGAAATAATTTTTTGTTATATCAGTTTTATCAAAATAATCTGATGAATTTTTAGTGGCACTTGTTAGAGTTCTTTTCCCATTAATCTGACTGTAAATATCCCAGAGAAGAATCAGAACTGTAAATGACAGAAGACTTAAAATAGTCAGTTAGAATGATGATGAATATTTAGTAGTTGACAAGATGTTGTATTTCTTTATTTCATAGAACATGTTAAGATAAAATTGTGACTGATGATAAATTAGGACCAATGGGCTTCCCTTTCATATCCCTTAGGTAACTGATATCCAATCCTTTTGATTATCAGTATGACAGTGAAATGTAACACATGAACATAGATCCGAAAAGGCCCATTATTATAAACAATTTTGATTTGTGAGGATGCGGGTATTGTGTCTTTATGAGATGTGATAAAAAAAATACAGTAAATTCAGTTGCCACAGGGCGTCCAGAGGAAAGGCAGACTCTGATTGGCTGGATCTGACATCATGTGACTTCTGAATCATCCCCAAAGTCAAAATGACTGTGGAAGGGAAATGTTTTAAATCGATTCAGGGTACTGAGGCAGCCACAATAGTGCAAGTGAAGACACTCAGGACAGAGGACTCCAGAGCTGCCACAGAGAGTGACCAGGACAGTGCGATCTGTGTGCTAGAGGTGAGGGATTGCTCTAAGGGGAATTCATGGCTATGAGTCTTTTACTGTAATACATTAAAAAAAAAAAAAATTAAACATTCACCATATTTTTTGATCACACTGTATTTAACTGTAAGAATTTGGTGGAGGCTGCAAAGAGCTCAGGTCATGGTCTTTCGGTCCTGTGTCCTTGTGGGCCTTGAGACCTCATTCTGCTTGCCTAGTGCCTGGGTACAGACTCCAGCTTCTCAGCAGTCCTGGGGCATGAGGCAGTGGCGAGCAATGACATTCGGGCCCCTGGGAGGAGGTGCTTTGTTCATAGATGATGGCTTTGTGCATGGCAATGTCAGTTGCTGACAAATGGGCATCCAATTTGGGCTGAGCCATGGTGGGTGGAGGCACCGCCCCAGGTATTGGTTCATAGCTGCTGGCCCCGTAGTCAGTGTGGGTGGAGAGCGGGGTCTCTAGCTGGTTTGTTTCTCCTGGACCTCTGGCCCCTGTCACTCTCCCCGAAGCCTGGATAACTCCCTGGGGACATTGGCCTTGCTTCCATTTGGCATCAGTTATGTACCTGGGTCCTGCTGTGTGGTCCTCTGCCTGCATTTCTCAGCCCTGGCTTCTCACTCATGCAGCCCATTAGCTGGGCTAATGATAATGGCCTCATGAAGGCCCATTAGCTGGTTGCACATTTAATAGCAGTAAGAGCTGTCGATAAGTCTGCATGGTTTCAAAGGACATCTCCTCTGGCTTAAGCACTGCTGAAAACTCAGGAGGACACGAACAGATCCTGTGGCTCCATCAGGGAGCCAAGAGACTCCTCCAGCTGGGCTGCTGTGAATACGGCGAGGTTTTCTTGTTGCGACTTCCTGCCCCTGAAGTGGCACATGAGCTGTGGCAGAGGGAGCGGCGAAGCCCCGGGATGGGAAGTAGGAGGTGACCAAGGAGAAGCTGGGCAGCTGAACTTCTCACCACGCCCTTTCCTAGCCCTACCGAAACAGGAGGTGGAAGGTTTAGTGTGGCAGGCTGTGGCTTTCAAGGACAATGACATGGAGTTTCCCATAGCTCAGGCCCTTTCTGCCTGCAGATGCGGCATACCTGGGGCAGGGTCCCAGCCCTGAGTCTGACTGTGTGGCCACAGAGAGAGTTTCTAGCATTACCTCCCACTGAACACCTTGGGCTTCTTGCCCTGTGGCATCTGCTGTCCTACCTGAGGGGGACTGTATGGAGACTTCCATGCTGTGGAGAGCCCTGGTCTCTTGGGATTCCTGGGGGACATGCAGACAGAGAGCAAACCCAGGACACTGAGGCAAACCCAGACAGCAGCAGATGGGTCTGTGACACACTATCCTGGCCTGCCCTCCCTAAATTCCCGACACACACAGTCGTGAGCAGAATGCTTGTTTGAAGGCTCTGTATTCGGTGTGGAATTCTGTGGAACAATGCGTCCCTGGGACATTCAATTAAGAAGAGACTGTCCTCCAGCTGGGGCAGGACATGGGCTGTGGGAAACGTTGCCCCATAGACAGGTGACCATGGTAGATGACAGAGGCAAAGAGGGGCACCTGGCAGGAAAAGATGCAGGTGGCCGCTCCTTGGAGAACATGGTTGAGCTCTTGGATCTCTCTTTTAATCTGTGCCAGAGGCCCAACATCCTGTCACCACCCAGCACATTCATCCCAACCCAGTGCCTGCGGGGTGTGCTGGGGTCAGTGGGGTCAGACATAGGCAGCCTGGCCCCCAGGGACTCACAGTGTCGTGGCTGATCCCAGGAAATCCCCGCGTGTTCAGGGTGGGGCAGACAGGTTTCCACAGGGCACTCAGAGTGCAGTTCAGAGCTTCACCATGCAGGTCCGCCTCCCTGATGGCTCCCCGGGGGATGCCCTGGGATTCTCAACAGATCGAGATTTTAGGATGAAGGAGGAGTCACAGCTGTGTCACGAGCTAACGTCTTCCTGAATCCAAGTGGATGAATTGAGGTGAGATTTCCTTGGGACCTTGAGCCACCCCTCTCCCTAGAGAAGGGAGGATGTGCGTCGAAGGACTCAGGCCTTCCTCTTTCCTTCCCATCTCTGTGATTGCCCCATGAGCCTGGAGTTCCCTTGACCCACTGAACTGGACTTTTCTTCCTGGGTGAGAAGGATGGCTGAAGGTGCTCACCACGCGGTCCCTCCTTTCCCTAGCAACTCACGGGGACGGGAGAAGCCCCCGGTATTCTCCCCTGTTGGCTGGGTCTTCTTGTCTTCCAGGGGGCTGAGAGCCCCATCTCTGTAAAGACTATAGTGAGCATTTACACAGGACACAGTGTTCACACACTTGGCACTTATTCGAGAGTCTTCTGTCCCAAGTGCTCACCCTAATCACTGTGTGCATCTATCCCTCTAAACCCTTGAGCGTGATGTGCTCTAGGTATTTCTTCTTTTACACCACGTGGACAGTGAGAGAACTCCTGAAGTTAGGTCTACTGAAAATATTTACCTTCTCCACTGTCTTTCAGAACCATCTCTTGTTGGTTCTGACGGTCTGCTTAAAACAGACTCTGGAAAAATAGGGGCCCTGAGAGCATGTGCCAGTTCTGTGGTGTAAATATCCCCACTATGACTGATTTTAGGCTACCAAGCTGTGGTCACTGAGTGTGGGGCGGGGAGGGATGTGTGGTAGTGCTCCACTGCACATTTCTGCCATGCAGGTACCACGGCGTCAGTGACCCCGAGAACATAGTAGGTAACATTGAAATATGGTGAAACAGGAAGGGATGGATTTTGAGTACCTTTCAAACTTATTTTTCATAGATTTAATGGTAAACTTATAACTTATGTCTTAAATAATGGCTGTGTTTTGCACTGGGCCTGGAGTGTTCCTGGAGATTTAGCAGCTGGCTTTGGAGAACAGGTCCAAACCGACTGCTGTTCACCATGGCTGGAGCCTCACAGCTTTCGGCTGCTGGTGAGGGCTGGAATGTAGTGCAGAGCACTCCATGAGGCCTTACAAGAGATTTAGGGAAGGACAGCGGTAGGCTGGGCCCTGTTACGAGCTTACTGCACTCCCGCATGGCCTGTGTGCAGTGTCTTCTCCTGGAGCTACAGTGCCCCTGCCACCTCCTACTTGTGGGCCAGCTGGGAGAGTAACCACCGGGACCTTGTGTTAGTGGAGTGGCCCCACTGTGGAGGTGGCTGACATCCACCCTTAGCCAGTGCCCTGCTCCTCCTGGCTTCAGCTCCATGGCTGACATCCCCCGTCCTCTCCTGGGATGAGCCCAGCCACCCCATCACCATGGCTGGCGCTGGTTCTCGTTTCCTCCCCTTGACTTTCAATGCACTGTTAGAACTGTGGGTCACAATTGCACTTTGCAATGAGTCTCTGTTTCATCAGCTAGAAAATAGGACTAATGTTACTGATCCTTCAGGACTGTAAATATTAGATAACATCCTGCACCTAGATCCAGTGAGCTAGTAAATGGTTATGGTTGTTGTGGTAGTTGTATTTGAACCATGATACCGCCATGACCTACAGGGAAGGAGTTAACCATTCATCATGAGTCTGTAATAGTGGAAAAACCATGTTTTTTTGAGACTGACCTGATGGGGAAGAAGTTAGAAATGAGACCTGAAATGTATTGACTGTGGCCGTCAGCAAGCTTGGGCTGTCCTCAATTTACCCAGATCTGGTGGGGACAGTTACAGGTTTGAGGAGCTCATCTTTTCATGTCTTGTCTTTAGGATGGATTCCGGTGATGTCAGAGCACAAGGAGAAAGAGCTAGATCTTCCCAAACCCTCCTCCGGGGTGGAAGTTAGTCTCTAAGTTCTCCCTTTGGAGATGATTTCAAGACTTTAGAGAGAAAAAAGAAAAAAACCCATGAAGCTGGGGTTTGCAACTCAAGCACCTGGTGGGAAGACAAAAAATAAAGTATTTATTTATAAGAGGGTGATCATACCATGCAAACAAAAAGATGTGCGTGCTTGTGCTGGGTGAGGACAGTAGAAGCCGAGGCTCATGGAGGTGTTAGCATGGTGGGTGTCGCTGCTCAGAGTCCCTGTCCACCAGCTCTTCCGAGTCCAGTGCTCCGGGGTCCATCCCTCCTGATGGGCCCCACCAGGCATGAGGGTGGAAGTGCAGTATTTGCTGTCAGTGGGGCACATCCTGCCCTTGGGGCTGAATCACAGCCTCCTGGTTATAAGTACCAGGGCCATAGTGACAAGCAGTGATTAGACCAGAGGGTCTCTTTAAATAGCATAAACCAACAGCTCCCCCACGAGTGCACTGAAGGGCAAGCCGTGTGGTGCGTTTTGTCAAATGTCAGACACTTTGGTAGAATGAACAGTTGTGTTGTAGATGGGAGGCAGCACCAAATAATAATTCCCATGGGACAAAGAGTGAGATTTTCATAAAATAATGCAGTTCTGAGAGCAACAGTAGGCATTTCTGCTGTAATGGCCTGAACAGCAAACTCTTTTTGTTGTTTTTTTTTTAATAGCAAGCTCTTAATATTCCATCCATCCACCCTCTCCCACCTCCTCCCACCCATTCACTCATTCACTTATTCATCAGCTGTCCCCCCGACCATTCACCCACCGAGCTACACACTACCTCACCTGTCCACCCACTTAGCCATCCATCCGTCTGTCCCTCTATCTGTCCATCTGTCCGTCCATGCATCCATCATTTACCCTTCCACTCATTCACTCATTCATCCAACTGTCCACCCACCCATTCACCCACTCACCTATGTAACAACTCACCTGTCCATACACCCACTCACCCACCCATCCACCCACTCACCCATTTATCCATCTATCCGCCCACTCACTCACTCATTCCCCCTGCCCCCCCATCCAATAGATAAGTACTGAGTAGTGTCCCACACTACAAAAGGTGCCAGGTACAGCGATGGACGAGACAATCAAGAGTGAGCACACAGAGTGGGCACAGTGAGTGCAGTGTTATTTCACACTTCTCTGCAGAGGAGCTCACTGGTGCTAGGGGCTCAGGGAAGGACATCTGAGCTCCTTGGATGGCTCTGGTTTCACATCCCACAAAGAAAGAACACTATTTTTAAGGTCAGATGGGCAGTTGTACCTGTCTAGAAATGGAGCCATTGGGTCAGGAGGGCTGGGTATGAGAACAGGGGTCTCCAGGGGAGCTTGGAGCTCAGAGCCTGAGTTTCTCTGGGGGAGGTTGGGCTGAGTGCTGCATACTAGTGCTCTCACTGTGCTCTAAGGATTGGTGGTGGTGATTGGCCCTGAGGGGCAGCTCTGAGCCTGTGCCCTTGCAGTGCCGAGTGGTGCCCATGGTCCACTGCAGGCAATGAGCTTCCCTTTTGGCTTTGTTTCCAGAATCTTCTGCAGATGAGTATGGAAACCACCACCTGTAGATGAAGGGTTGCAGCACTTTTTTTCCCCTGTACTGCGGATTGAACCGAGGGCCTTTTCACTGAGCAACATCCCCAGCCTTTTGTTAATTTTTCATTTTAAAATAGGACCTTGCTAAGTTACTGAGTTGCCTGGGGTGGGCTCAAACTTGTGATCCTCCTGCCTCTGCCTCCCAGAGAGAACACTGGGATCACCTGGCTTGCAGTATGGTTTTCACCAGAGACTGCATGAGGCAGTTCCTGTGGGGTAGCACAGGGAGCCCTGGGGCAGTTGGCAAGAAGCAGTGCTGGGACCTTTCTTCCGTGGGTCTCCACAAGTTCTTGTTGTTTGAGATGAATGCTGAGTGGGACAGACACACAGGCACCAGGGGACATGGGTGACAAGCTCAATGGAGATCCTGGGCGGACTTGAGTGGAGAAAGGAGAATGGGAGGCTGTGATGTCCTAGAGTTGGTCTCAGCAATCACCTGCTTCTGGGAGGAATTTAGCCTAGGTGTGTTTTTATGTAGTCCCTTTTGGTTGTGATACAGCATGAGGTGATTCACCTCATTTTAAAGTCTGGATCCTTTGTAGCTGCCTAGACAGGGCCAACAGTCTAAGCTCTTCTTGGCTTTGAGGTTTCTCCAGGATTAGGCCCAGAGCTGAGACACTGGAGTCTGTCAATACCTTGCAAAAGGGAACACAGGGCTTAGTTCAACCCTGGGCTTTGTCACGAGCTGTTAAACTCTTTTTGTTTGAAGACTTGGTTGTGGCTGGGAACAAATCCTTAAGGAGGTCACTGGGGGTGTGGCCTGAAAAGGTCAGTATTCCTCCCAGACCCTCCCTCCACCTCTCCCTGCTTCCTGGGCCATGGGCAGCTTTCCTCCTCCCAGCCTTCCCCCCTGCTGCTCTGGGGAGGCTGCTGACTATGGACTGAGCCTCTACAAACTGTGAGCCAAAACGTAGCTTCCTGTAAGTTGTGGGTGTCAGATGCTGTGTCTCAGAGACAAGGAAAATGACTAAGACACAACTGGAAGACACTGTCCTTGGGCCCGGGGTGCAGGGGCTGACATCCTGAGCGGCAGTGGGGCAGGGGGTGCCACACGTGAACCAGCTCATGCTCCCACCTGTAGCAAAAATGTCACCTCTCAGCACAGACACACAGGAAGGAGAAACCAAGGCCATATCAAAGTTTTTTATTTGTTCCAGTCAAAAAAGAGGAACACCTCAATATGTAAACAGTTTCCCTAACATAGTGAGTTCTTAAAGATATATATATATATATATATATTTTTTTTTTTTCTAAAAAAATTTGGCATTGTAGTGATTTCTCAATACATAATTTGTGCTTTCACATTGAGCATGCTTTTGTCTCGTCCGTGCACAGACGTATTTGGAGTGGAGGCGAGGGACTCACAAAAGGACCAGAAAGAGGGTCAGGAGCCAAACTAGTACTAGAACTCGACCTGGCTTTCCTTTTTAAGAAGCATGGTGGAAAGGTTAGCAGTGTTGATCTCAGAAGCAAATCTTAGTTACTTGATCGTGAAGAAAAGTCAGAAGCCTTGGCAGGATTTTTTGAAAGATGCAATTCCTTATTTTTCTTTTTTTCTGTTTATCTCTAGAGGGTCATTGGTTTTGCTCAGAGAAAACTGTGTTTTGTGTATTGCATTTTCCAGCATCTGTATATCTCTCCTACAACAATTCTGGTTATGATTTTGCTAGACATGTAATATATACTACACGCTACTGAAATTTCCCTAATTTTTTTCTGTTTTTCAAGGATTCACTGAATCATTTTAGAGTGCTTGACAGTGGTGTCAAAGGAAATTTTGCTTTTGTTCAGTGAAAAGTGTTATTTTTCATTCAACCTTAACTATTTAAGAGCTTTTTCAGCACTATGGGATGTTTATTAATGGATTCTCAGATGATAGTCCTTTCTTAGTCCATGTTCCTTAGCCTAGAATTCCAAGTCTTCTACAATGTAGCACCAGTTTTCCAAATGCATGTTTCATCAAACCCCACAATGAGCTACTTCCACCCTATTTAGGGTGGCCTAGGCATCATCCCCTGGGTAGATGTCTTTGGACTCCTCCCATACTGGGCCCTGAACCAGAGGTGTCTTCCCCCTTGGACTGCTCTTTTCCAAAGCCAACTTGCTTGAAGTGATGTCAGGATCTGACACTTCTTTCCCTAAGAAGACACTTCCTACTGCTTACACAGGAGCTTGTGTGCTTTCTCTAGGTTCCAGCACATGTGTTATACCTGCCCCTCCGAATTGGGTTGTCTCCTTCCTAACACTAGACTCAGTTTCTCCGTGTGTGAAGTGGAATCAGAGTTTGTTCACAAGGCTTTGTGTCGTTCTGTGCAGCTAGCACAGTGGTGTCACATAGTAAGAGGTGGCAGCCATGGACTTGTTGAGGACAGAGGACAGGATCTTAGTATCTTAGAGTCTTCACGGTCTCTTGCACTGGGTGTCACTCGCTGTGTTAGAAGTGTTTACTAAGTATTTTTGGCCAACACTCAGCCAAGTGAATGCATGTTTGGATCACTCATATGTGGGGCGTCAGACATCTTTCTGAGTGCTTCTGGTTTTGTCCTGGTCTAGTTTAAGCTGGCTGCTGGGGTTCCTGGAGAACAAAAATAAAAATGTTTGCCAGCTCTCAGTACTGATGAGTTTCCTGCACCTTGGAAGCCAAACACTATTTCTCTGCGGTATTTAAGCACTTGATCAAAAACTCAAGTTCTTAGAAAAGTGGCTGGGGACAAAGGTAATGATCATGTATGTCTGTGCCTCGCTACATGTTTAATTAGTAATTTTCAAGGACATTTGTGTTCTCTGGGAGTGGATATTACATTTAGCACCTCAGTGGGCCCCTCAGTGACACCCCAGCTTGGAGACCCATTCTGTGGCTGCTGGACTTTGCTTGCTGCTGGACAGTTTGGTGTGATGGTCAAAGTGAGAAATTCTGATTAAAAGAAACACAAATTTTACAATCATGCAAACTCCACATCAGATTTCATATCAGTCTAAGTGTCAAAGCTTTACAATTAAAAAGACTACTGAAACTTTGACACTCCTCTGGACTTTTGCACCATGGAACCTCCTAGAAAAATGTTCTTTCTATTTTAGGAAGTGGTTCATATGCTGTAGGCCATAGCAAACATTTTGGGGCTTAGTATTGAATTATGCTATTTTATTAGGAAAGACAAAAATTAATTATCTTTCAATTAATTCTTTTTCAGTTGATAGGAGGAAAATAGCTACTAAATTTCACTATTGGTATATGATTTAAAAAATCAGACAAGAGTGATATATGTAAAAAGAGTAAATGGCTAAAATAAAGTAGTTGAATTAAAATCTTATTATGGTTTAAGGTTTTTGCTTTTAATTATATTCTATTTGCTTTCCTATTTGTGTTTTTGCCTGGGGTCCTAGATGCATGTTTCAGGGAGAAGAATGTTAGATTTAGGTTAAAAACAAGGCCAGGAAATGCCAGGGTAGGTGTGGTGGTAAGGCAGGAGGATTGTGAGTTTGAGGCCAGCCTCTGCTACATAGCAAGTGCAAGGCAACCTGGACTGTATAGCAAGACTTAATCTCAAGAAACAAACCCAGCCAGGTGTGGTGGTGCATGCCTGTAATCCCAGTGCTTGGGAGGCTGAGGCAGGAGGACCGTTGCAAGTTTGAGATCACCCTGGGATACAAAGTGAGCTCAAGGCCAGCCAGAACTACATAGTGAGACTCTGTTTCAAAAAGACAAAAAAAAAAAAAAAAGAAATAAATAAATAAAGAAAGAAAAGAAAAAAAGAAACAAACTCAACAAAAAACCAAAACAAAAGTAAAAAACAAGTTACCAATAACCTGCAGCTTTGTGGATAAGTGTCAAGGAGTAGCTGTGCAATGATTTTCTATCAGTGATGCTAATCTTCACTGGGACTTTTTTTTCTACACAGGAACCCACAGTGCTTGTCCAGTGATACTTTATTTATCTAGGAAGGATCTACTTTACATCTCATCTATCTGCCTTAGGTTTAGTGGTAGCAGAGGAGAAAGGAGAAGGATGTGGTTTGCAACGGGCTACTGGAAATAAGTGTGTGGTTGGTAGTTACATTTCACTGCTATTAGCAAAGGAATCAGGGAAATAATAAATAGGACAAGACTTAGAAGCTCACCTGGGTCTGTCTAGTGGTGTAGACTGGAACTGATGGTAGTGTGGATTGGAACTGATACTAGAGTAACAGAGACAGAGCCTGTGGGGTTCAGATGCCTGCTGAGCAAGACAAGGAATATGACAGCAGGTAACACGCACGTTCTTCTCGAGCTCAGGGAAACTGATCAAGAAAAACTACATTTTGGACCATGAAACACACTTTAACACATTTACAGTACAGACATCCTACAGTGTTGGCCCTTTGATCACAAAGGAATTAAGGTAGAAATCAGTAATGGAAGGATCGCTGAAAAATCTTCACATTCTTGGAAATTAACTGGCATACCATACTTTTAATGAAGAAATCTCAAGAGACATTAAAAATGTTTTGGACTAAATGAAGATATAAATACAAGTTACACAATGAAAACAGTCCTTGGAGGGAAATTTATAGCCCTCAGTGAGAATATTAGAAAAGATGGTCAGAATGGGCCATCTAAGTTGCATTTCAGGAAAAGAAGAGCAAATTAAATTCAAAGTGAGCAGATGGAAAGAAATAAAAATTAAGGCAGTAATAGATGGAGTTAAAGGTAGGAATTTCATTAAAAATCAGTGGAATCAAAGCTGGGTCTATTAAAAGATCAATGAAAGAGAGAGAAAGAGAAAGAGAGAAATTGCAAATTACTGCTATCAGAAACAAAAGAGACATCACAAAAGATCTCAGAGACACTGATAGCATAATGAAGGAAAGTTGTGAATAACCCTTTGGCCACCAGTTTGATAACCTAGGTGAAATGGATGAAGTCCTTGAAAGATACCATCTGTCAAAACTAATACCAGGAGAAATGAATAATCCAAATAGGCCTATATTTGTTAAAAGTTGGAGTAAATGATTAATAACTTTCCCAAACAAAAAGCACTAGGCCTGGATAGGTTCACTAGTGAATTCTACCAAACATTTGAGGAAGAAATTATACCTATTTTACAGTCTCTTTTAGAAGATAGAAATAGAGAGAATACTTTTAAACTCATTCTAGGAGTCCGGTATTATCCTAATACCAAAATAAGACAAAAGATATTATAAGAAAACTTCAGACCAATACCTCTTATGAATGTAGGTGCAGAAATCCTCAGTAAAGTGCTTACAAGTTGAATCTAACAAAGCAGCAAAAGAATTATGCAACACAGTTAAGTGGAATTTATTCCAGGTAAACAAGACTGATTTAACATTCAAAAACAAATCCACATTAACAGGCAAAAGAAGAAAAACTGTATGGGCATATCAATAGATGCATAAACATCACTTGATAAATCTAAATAATTATTCATGGTAAAAAGCCTCAATAAATTATGAAGAGTGGAAAAGTTCCACTACTTGATGAGTGTATTCAAAAACTTTTTAGGTATCATCTACTCAAAGATGAGAAACTTGAAACTTTCTCACTGAAGTAAGATCAGGAACAAAACAAAGGTATTGTGTCCCCTTCCTTCCTTCATTCCTCTTTTATGACAGGGTCTCACCACCTTTCCCTGGCTGGCCTTGAACTCACAATCCTCCCATGTCAGCCTCCTGAGTAGCTGGACTTACAGGCATGTGCCACTCTGCTTGGCTTAGCACTGCTTTTCAACGTGATACTGAAAGTCTTGTTTAATGAAATAAGACAAGAAAAGGAAATAAAAGGTGTCCTGATTGGGAAAGAGTACACAAAACCTTGATTTGCAAATGACATGATTCTCTATTTAGAAAATCTAAAATAACGGATGAAACTCCCTTATTTTAAAAATAATCCATTATAGCAAGGTTACAAGATACAAAATTAACCTGCAAAAGATAATTGCTTTTCTATATATGATCTATGAACAGTGGAATTAAAAATTAAAAGTACATTACTATTTAAATTAGCTACCTCCAGAGTGAAATGCTTAGGTATGAATGTAACAAACCACGTACTTAGTCTCAAGAAAATTGAGATTGTATGAGGAAAATTACAAAACTCTGATGAAAGATTGTAGGAAGAAATAAAAAAGTGGAGACACATTCTGTGTACATGGAAAAATAGTCTCAGTTTTGTCAAGGAGTCTGCTCCTCCAACTTGATCTACAGATTCATCATATTACCCATCAAATGTCTGACAGGTTATTTTATGAATACAAATCAATTCTGAAGTTTACATGAAGAAACAAAAAGACCCAGAGTAGACAACCCAATATTGAAGGAGCAGCACAAAGTCAGAAGACTGATAGCGCTAGACCCAAAGACTTAGTATAAATTTATGGTAATTAAGACAATATATATTAGCAAAAGAATGAGGACATAAACCAAAAGAAGAAATTGAGCACCCATAAATAGTCACATAATTATAGATAACTGATCTTCGACAAAGGAGCAAAGACAATCTTTTCAACAAACAGTGTTGAAACAATAGAATATCCACATTAGGAAAAATAAGGAATCTAAACACAGACTTCGCACCTTTCACAAGAATTGACTACAGTTCTAATATAAAATGCAAATTTATAAGACCTCTAGCAGATAGCATAGGAGAAAACTTAGAGAACCTTCGGTATGGCAGTGACTTTTTTAGAGGCAACAATGAAGCATGATCCACGAATGAAAAAGGTTGATAAACTGGAGTTAATTAAACTGATAAACTTCTGTCCTGCAAAAACAATGTCAGAGAATGACAAAACATGCCACCACACTGGGAGAAAATATTTGTGAAAGATACATCTGATAAAGAACTATTATCCAAAATATACGAAGAGCTTTAAAACCCAACAATAAGACAACAAAAAACCTAATTGTGAAGTAGACAAAAGACCAGGGCAGACACCTTCTTGTATGGAAAGTAAGCACAGGAAAAGGTGTCTAACGTTATATGTCAGCAGGGAATTGCAAACCAAAACCACAATGAAATATGACTGCACACCTATTAGAATGGTCCAAACCCAAAACTTTGACAGTGCCAAATGCTGATGAGGGTGTGGAGCAACAGGAACTCTCATTCATTGCTGGCAGAGCCCTGCTGAGGAGCAGTTTAGTCATTTCTTTCAAAACTAAGTCTCATCATACCATACACTAGCACAATCATATCTCTTGGTTTTCCCCACATGATCTGAAAACTTATGTCCATACAAAAACCTACACAGATGTGTAGAGGAGATTTTCTTTTTAAATGCCCAAACTTGGAAGCAACCAGGACACCCTTAAGTAAGTGAATGGATCAACTGTGGTGCATTCAGAATATGAAATATTGTTCAGTGCTAAAAAGTAAAAGAGCTACCAGTATGTGGAGAAACCTTAAATGCGTATCACCAAGTGAAAGAATCTGATTGGAAGAGGCTATGCACTGTGTGCTTCCAACTATCTGACATTCTGGAAGAGGCAGAACCGTGGAAGGTCAGTAGTTGCTACCACGGGGGTTGGGGAGCAGTGGATACACAGAGCACAGAGCAGTTTTAGGGCAGCAAAATTACATTATGTGAACCTGTCATGGTGTATCCACGTCATTAGACATTTGCCTAAATGCACAGAATATACTACTCCAAGAGTGAATAAATTCACCAGCTGTGACGGACACACCACTGTGGTGTGACATGTCAATAATGGGGCTCTGGGGGCACATGGGAACTCTAGTTTCTGCTTAATTTTTCTGTGAACCTAAAGATTCTCTTAAAAAATAACATTTATCAATTATTAGAAAAAAAGAGAAAAGTGTTTTCAGAGTAGTCCATCCGATGAATTATCCAGGATCTCACAGCTCATCTGCGGGCAGGGCCAGAATTCTGGTCGCCTAGACTTGAGTCCAGGGTTTCCACAAAGCTTAGAAAGAAAGGCTGTTTTACAGCACATGGCCTGTGAGTTGAGGGAAGTGCCCAATAGAGAATAAAATAGAATAAAACTGAGAAATGAAAAAAGAATACCACAGTGATGGCGGGGGAAATGGGATTATCACTTGCAAGGCTTGGGTTTCCTGGAAATTTACTTATGAGAATTAGCTCACACCTGACTGGAGAAAAAGGTGTATATGATTGTGTGTGTGTGTGTGTGTGTGTGTGTGTGTGTGCGCGCGCGCGCGTGCGCACATGCATGCATGTATGTGTGTACATGTGTGTATTTACGTGTGTATGTGTACCTGTGCTTGGGGAGGCAGTTTTGTATTTGAGAGTTAATGTGTTAGTTACAGAAGTCTGAAAATGCTGTGGCCCTGCTGCGTACTGGGGACAGATCTGGAGATGCCAACAGGAAACAGCTGTGGGGTAACAGACACTGTGTCTTGTCACTGCCTGCTATAACAGAACTGGGAAGAAAGTCCCCACTGTGGCTGTCTAGGTAGTGGAAAATTCTCATCTGCCCTCTATGCCCAGTGCAGACCCCACAAGCCCGCCAGGCCAGCTGCATACCCTGGGATCTACTGAGGGCGGAATCAGCATGGGAGGAATCAGTGGTCTGTCTGTATTCTGCAAGCACGCCCTTCCTGCCCACTCCTGCTGCATCTAAAGCTCCACTGGGTTTAGAATTTCCTGCAGTTTGTGTGCCAGAGGGATCGCTGAACCAGTGTAGAGCTCTTCCTGTTCAACACAGGTCACTTCTGCCTGATCCAAGGGCCAGACTGAATCCAGCTTTGAAAACATCACTGCCCAGTTCTGTTCCACCTTCCATGCCTGTGCAAACCAATCTGTTCTTGGGATCAAAGCCAGATGGAAAACGGCAAGTCCATGGAGATGCAGCAGTCTGGGGGCATTGCATCCTGGGGCAAAAGAGGAGTTATCTTTGACTTGAAATTAAGTTCTCTCAAAAATTCTACATGTAAAAATTTTAAGTGCTTTTATTTACACATGAGCTTATTCTTAAAACTGTTTTGAACCATTCTAAATCTTGTGGGCAGAGTTTACTTACTGATTAAGAACATGGCAGTTCTGTGGACATTTGTTATATTACAGAATGGGCATGTATTTTTGAAATTGTAAAAAGCAGATGCTGTGTGTGTGTGTGTGTGTGTGTGTGTGTGTGTGTGGTGTGGGAAGGATTGTTTAAAGAATAGCTTTTTTAGAAGCAATGTGGCCATTATTAAATTTGAGCCTTGGTAAGTAGGAACAGGAATGTTTGTGGGGGCCCTGCCCTGTGTCTCCCTGCTTTCCCACAAGGCTGTCTGTAGATGGAGCATCCCAGGAGTCTCAGCCCCTGGCCTCTGGTCACTTCCAGTGGTCCAGAATGGTCTTTGCAGATAGGCTGAAGGTTGCCATGGCAGCAGCTACCTGCACCTCCTGGTTATCCCATGAGTGCCAGGCGTTCTCCCCAGAGCACAGTCTGTGCAGAGTGCAGGGGAGGAAAGATCACTGTGCTAACGCAGGTGGATATTTGCGTCATTTCAGAACCCTGTGCATGTTGTTGCTGTGTGGCTCTCATTTTAGAGGGTGGTTACTGCTCCAGGATGAAATTAACACTCAGAGAGAAGAGGCCAGGAAAGATAAAAAATTTGGCAATGAGATGAGGAGAGAAGTTAAGGAAGAGCAGCAGGGAAGAATGCTTGGATGACCACCTGCAGTCGCAAGAAAGCTGGCCTTTCCCGGGGGACAGCCTATCATGTCACAGGCTAGGTGAGACCCTGGTGGATGAGGATGGGACACTTGACCTGCTTTTCTCACTGGGTGACCCTCTCAAGGGACAGCGAGGACAGGGTTTTTATTGACAGTGGAGCGAGTTCAGACAGACCAAATCCTCAGACTTTCTTAAAAAGTGGGGACAGGTCAGGTTATACAGGAAGGCGGCGCAGTGACAGACTGTCTGCCACTGTGCTACCCCAAAGCGAGAATTTCTAGAGGGTGAAGAACTACGTATCTGAAGGCAAAACCCCACAAGGATACTTTGGCAAGTGCATTGGGAAAATCAGTTGTTTATAGTCCATTTTTATGTTAGTATTATTTTACTTGGATTTATACAGGGGTGGGTCATCCTGGTGGTTAGTGTTCTGCAGGGTCAGGGGTGCTGGCTAAGTGAAGCTTAGGTACAGGGTTCCCAGCAGTCCATTTCATGGGTTCACTGTCCTATGGGCTAGAACTTGACCCTGCTTACTCAGAGTGGCCTCAGCAGGTGGGCGTCGTTAATGCTCTCGGCCTCCCTGAGGCTGGGGGAGGGAAGGCATTGCTTGTACCCACTCTCGGAGGCAGTAATGCTGAGAGATGGAGCCAGGACAGAGCCTGCCATGGCCGGATGTGAGGACAGCGGTTGTCCCTTCTCTGAGAACAACATCTGAAGACCCAGAGGCTCAGTTCATTCACGGTTGGCTGAATACAGCTCTGTAATTCCCAATGATCATTCCTCTGCTTGTGTTTGGTGGCGACAGACCTACCACTGATATGCGCAGTAAAGACACTCCACCTGGACCAGGGTTTGTGTCACCAAAGCTGTGATCTATGCTCCCAGGGATATCTTGCTCCTTTGAATAGGCATTGTACATTGTATGGTTTCTATTAAAATTTTAGAAACGATGATGACTCATATGTATGTTTCACTAGTGTTTGTTGGTAGCAGGTATTTACATTGCCTGAGAAGAACAGCCCTTCTTATTTTTATAAAGATTGGCTAAGGTGATATCACAGCATTTACGATCACTGTTAATACAATGGGTGCGGAGCCTTAATCTTGAAATGGCCAATTACACTTTGACAGTGAGAGCCACCGTAGTCCTGATTCTCTGGTCAATCACAGTGCACATTAGGATTCATGTCTGAGATATAGCATTTAAAAATTACATTACAGATACATTTACATTAGTGATAAACTTCCACACTTAATCACATGATCAGCCCAATTAATTATTTTTCTGTGTTGTGAAAGTATTTTGCCTTCCTCCCCTTGTATTCTGTTTGAATTAGGTGGATGCAGGAAGCTTTCTTTTGCCAAGGCATTGAAGCCAAGTAAAAGTTTGGCTCCTTTTACATTTATTTAAGTTTTATGGTGTTGAACTTTGAGATCTGTTTCCTCCCGCTTTGTTTTATTGCTCTTCCTTGATGGTGATGGGTCCCAAGCCTTTGCATGATCTCTTTTGAAGATACCATTATCAACTTAGTTTTAGAAATGGGACCAAATCCACCATTTATCTGAAACAACACACCAGGATTCATTACAAAATATTTTCTTTCCTGCCTCATTTCCAAGGAAATCCCCACAGGAGAACTTGATATGTTTTTCAATAGAACTAATAAGATAAAGAACTGAACTTGGCCGACTATGTCTGGCATTAGAAATGCTTTCTGAGAACGTGACTTCAAGTTAGTGACACTAAAGCATGTCATTTAGTATCGACTTATCCAAACACCTCCTTGTCTGGATCCCATCCATCTGGTGTTTCCGCAGTTAGCAGTTGTTACCTTGTGCTCATGGAAAGTGTCGCATCATCCAAGAGCCCTTTGCAGCCCTTCTCTTCCCGTGGAGCTCTTTGCAGCGAACCTCTTGGCTTTCCAAGAGAAGCGTTCAGTTCCTTATTTGCACATTAGACTTCTAGCCAAGTGGCCAGAGGGAGGCTGAACAGTGTCTCCACACATCAGCAATCGTCCTAGGGCCATCCTTCCCACATCCGTCCATTGTGAGCTGTAGGCTAGAGAAAACTAGCAAGGAAACACAGGCATCTTGGTAGCTGTGTTAGTTCTCCTGCAGGAGAGGGAAAGATGGGCCACAGTGGGGCAGAGAGGAGGTTGGTTGGTGTGTGACAAGACCAGTGGGCTCGCTGAGCAGGAGAAGGGGAGGGGAGGAGAGAAGCCGCCTTCCTGTGAGTTGCACTAGAGGACGGGCTTTCCTAGGCCTGTGAAGCAGGTGCCCCTTTATCCAAAGATGTCTTCTGTTTTCTTGGGACAGACCTATGAGTGGCTCTGCTAGATTTATGCTGGAAAAGAGCATCATTCTTCCATGCTTCCTAGCAGTCTCTTAGGAGTACAGTATAATTCCCAGTAGTACTATCAGTACTATTAAGTACTCAGTGATTAATATTACTAAATAATACAGTGTAGGGGTGGGGATGAGCTTTTCCTGTAAAGAGCTAGCTAGTAAGTATTTCAGTCTTTGCCGGCCGTATGTTCCCTGCTGCAGTTACTCAGCTCTGCTAGTGGAAGCTGAAAGTGACCATGGGCAAAACCTAAATAAAGGGGCCTGGCTGTGCTCCAGTGAGACTCCATTCGTGGATGCTGGGATTTAAACTTCATATGATTTTCACATGTTACAAAATATTCTTTGTTTTCCCCCAACTATTAATAAATGTAAACATTAGCTCACAAGTGGTGTAATAACAGGCAGCCGGCCAGTTTCTGTTCACAGACTGGGTTTACCAAACTTCTTTTTGTAGTAAAAAGAGCCCTTGGCTTATAGGTTTGTGACACAGATTTGAGACCATGGTCAATGATTTTCTGGTCTTGTAACCTTGGGGAAATTATTTACTTTGCCAAATCCTGGTTTTCCATCTCTAACAATGTAAATTGGTACACTCAGCCTCCCCGTGGGTTAGAATTAAATGCGGTGACTTAAACGGGTGCTTGAAATTTACCACACCATGTCAGGTGCAATATTGTTTTGTGATTATTGTGCAACTCTCTGATAGAATTTTGGCTTCTAGGTTACACTCTATCCAAAAGCCCTCCAAGACATGAAGGGCAGAAATATTGGAAAGAAATGTGTTTTATTCAATTTTAAATCAAAGGGTAACATTTTCTTAAAGATATGCTGGCTATAAAGTCCTAGAAACAGTATGATTGGCTGTCTTATAATGTAATATAAACAAACTCTGTATCGTGTTTTTGTTGCCTCTGTTTTTCAACTTTATAGCTACCCGTGGAAAGGAAATGCCCCTAGCAGATTACCTTAGCCGTGTATGTGGGGTGTTTCATTTGCAGTCACCTCCTGACTGTTGGATCGCACAGAGAATTACCCAGTTCAAGGACAGAAAGACTCGAAAGTTGGCAAGCTGTTTTAGAAGTGACTTACTATGGTGTTTTCTCAGCTAATGAAATGGCCTCCCCTTCTCCCAGTGTGGGTATGGAGTTCCCACCGCATTCTTAGGCTCCTTTTCTCTGTCTACCTGTTCCTGCTTCTCTAATATCCCAACAATACTGGTTTAAATCTAAAAAAAAAAAAAAAAAAAAAAAAAAAAAAAA